>OVBW01002409.1:0-12036 GCA_900406355.1 Erysimum pusillum
CTTTGTCAATGTTCTTATTATCAGTGGTTTTTACAAACAATTTGTTTGGTCATCACTGTTTTGACTTTTGAGTGTCAACTTTTTTGCTGATTTTTGCAAATCAACCAACATCTCTTTTACTTTCCCCTGTTGGGGGTTTGCTCTTCTAAGGGATTTTGTATGTTTCCCTATGCAATCACTAATAACTACAATAATTATTTTGAAGTAGGCTGGGAAGAAACCAAGCAACTCCGGCACAAAAGGGAAGAAAACAACAACAGAAAGAACATCAAACACAAACAACTACGGAACAACAACAGCAACACAAACCAATTCAAAGAAACCACCATGGAAACCAAAACATAAAGTGAAACCTTCCAAAAGAAAACTTCTCTTAGCAAGTTTCAGCAGGTAAACCACACTTCTCCGGAAGTTTCTCAGCGAGGTGAAAGTCGATATCACGGATATAGTCTTTATGCGCGCATAGACACTGGAAGTCGGCCTTGGACAGGGCAGTGCAGCAAGGGCTCAAGGGATCAATCTTGGTGGTCAATGGGTTCTTAGCCTGCACATAGGGTTTGCAACAGTTCAGACCAGCAAAGGTCATACCGCAAAAGCTCTGTCCTGTTGCTGCCGTGAGTGTCAAGGCAAAAACCAAGGTAAGAACGATAAGCTTAGTGTTTGGCTCCATGGCTTTAAGTACTTTGAGAGAGTATTTAACTTAATGTCTCTCAACTATTTGATGGGTTTGCTCTTCTCTTAGCTTAGGATAGGCTACACTACCTGCTTCATAGGGTTTATATAGAGAGAATAGGCACGTTACTGGTGAGATTAGATCTACAAAATTATGATTTTAACATGAAACATGGGTCCCTCGCATCATATAAGACAATACTCTTGTGATTAATCTCACAACTAATCTCCTCTGCTTTCGATATTATTCAATATCCATATTCATTTAAGAGCATGCATAGGGGAATATCAAATGTCGAAGATGGTCTATGCTAAAATTATAAAATAAATCTATACTCTTAATATGCTGTCTTATGAATTATGATAAGTACTTTAACTTAATTTAAGTATATTCTATGAAGTAAGAAGACCCGTGAGACATTGGCATCACTATGTTCCAATGTGCTAACTTGTCACGGGCTTTCTTTGATGTCCTCAAATTTTATTCGGGGCTCAAATTCAATTCATTGCTTTCATATGCAACCAAAGCAATACTGTATGTAACTACTTGTACTTTCTGATATCTCTTGGATGCATTGTCCCAATTTGACAATTTATTAATGAGAATAATCGGTCTTTTATCCTGTCCTTGGTAACACTGTAACGGCTCTGTGAGTCATGTAACAGTCAAATAAATCTTAAAATTATGTTTTGTGTTTTTTTATCTGCCAAGCTATGAGCTAACATGTGTAGATGACTGTATGAAGACCTTCTCAAATAGAGCTAATCATATATTGCAGCTTGATGTCACATTTGATAAGTAGAAAGTGGACTGATTCTTCACCCGGAAATACTAAAGTTCAAATAATATTCCATCATGTAAAATTGAATACAATGGAAGTTTATTTGTTTGCTAATTTGAAGGCTTTTTTTGCAGTCTCAACAAGTGGAGCAGAACGAAGATTGAAATGTGTAGCAGAGGTCAAGTAGGCACAGGCCAACGAGACATAAATCTTGAACCAAGTCATTGATGAGAAAAAGGTGAGATGCGTACAGATGGCGGTGAAGGCAATCACTGCCAAGCAGTTTATGAGGTACTTCTTTGTGTTGAACTCTTTTTCTGTTCCTTCGTTAGGGAAATGGCCACTGGAGTAGAAGTCATTGAGCAGTTCGTCTTTGAGCTGGAATGTGTTCATTAACCAAGCATTGATGTCCTTTTCTTGATTTGGGATTTGGGTTAGGTTGATACGACGGATGTGGATGTGAACTTCTGATGGCTCAATACCATAGACATTGTCTAAGAAAGATGGGCAGCGGGTTTTATAACCGATGGTCACATCATAAACTGCAAGTGTAGTAGTGTTGGATGCATAAGAGTTTGCTTGGTTCAAGAAGAAATAAAAGGCAATATGATCTTAACTCACTGATGCAAACCAGCAAAAGTATAGACAAACCTGCATCAAGTGAGCAACTCAATTCTTGCAAGCAGGAGACAAAACCTTTTGTCCTGGGAAGCAGCACGTTGTTCAGTACTGGAAGGCCATTTTCAGCTGCAAATTTCTTACTCCTTTCGCATTTAGCCTCTCTGCATAAAGTTTCATGGTAAAATGCTTTTAACTAAAAGGTCTCTAAACAAGAATGATACTCCAAAGAAAGGAAGCTTACGTGTAATCTGTGCCCTCGGGGAAAAGAGCAAGCCATAAAGCGTCTTGGGGATCCTTAAAACTCGAAACTATCTGCCTCAAGTTTGCTTCATCGACTTCCCATTTCCGCTCAACGGGAATAAACTCAAAGAGGTGAAACGCCCAACCAAAGAGAGGCAATTTCATCAAACTGCTCTTAAGCACATATTTTATATTTCCAATCTGGCCTTTACGCAGTGCAAGATCCCAGAAGTACATCCAATCAACTTCAGTTCGGTGATTCGCAATGAGCAATACTCGTTCCTCAGAAGGAACCTTATCGCCGGAGAAGATAACTTTGGTTCTGTTTATCTTCTCAAAGAGGAAAGGCCACAAGGCAAGCCATGAGCCAAAGAAGAAAGAAACACATTTACGGCTATAGTGTACACTGAAAAGCCTCAACACTACAGCTGATAGGAACCCCCAGAATATCAACATCATAAAAGCTGTTGAAACTAACACCATCAGACATATTATACCTCTTAACACTCTAATCAGAGACAATTTATGAGAGTTTGGTTTACTTTTGTCACTCTTTTTCTCCATTTTATACACCTTAAGACAATCTATTTAACCTCCTCCTGTTGTCTACTCTAGATGCAATAAATCACAGATTTCATGAATCTTCTGTTACCAAAATCACCATCAGAGCGCAAATGGTTACATCATCATCATCATAGAGTTGTTGCAAACAAGATACTTCACCTGCAGGTAAATGATCAAGAGTTAAGACATGATCTTCCACAAACATCAAATCATGGTAAAGAATAGTTAGCAAAGCTAGAGAGAAACTCAGAACATAATACCTATAAATAGAAACTTGAATAAGTTGAGGATTGCTTTGGAAACTTCTTATTGAAATAGTAAACACTAGAGCTTAGAAGATAAATTGATTAAACAAATAAATTTAAGAATAGAAGGATCTGACTTAAAGTTGGATTGAAGTAAAAAAGAAGCTTTATTCTCAGACACATATACATTGTCTTATAAAAAAAACTACCCACTTTGAAAATCAAGATTAAGCTCAAAATCTCAGTCAAGATAAAATTAATAACAATCAGAACACAGAGCACTGGGCAATGCAGTATTGGATTTTTAATTTCCTTTCTCGGGAAAATATAATAAAATAAATTAGATAAAATCAGACAGATAGAAGAAGACAGCTTACCATGGAACTGAGCTTCCAGGTTTTTTATAAACAAACAGTGCAGAAGAAGAAGAATTTAATGGCCGAGAAAATATCATGAAGTACTACGATCAGTTTGTGAAAAAGGGCTTGGAGGTGGTTAGTAATTACGTTCTATGCCACTTCTCGTAGAATGTACTTCTCGTAGAATGTACTCCAAGGATGGTGAGGAAATTTAAACCACTGTCCCCTTCTTTTTCGTCAATATTAAATTCGACACGTCATCATGTTCATACTCCCCATTATTCATCTTATTATTTTTTTTTCTAAAATCAGTCAATTAATTGGGCCGGGCTTTTAAAGCCCAAACGGTTATTATACGTTTATTATATAATGGAAAAAGAAATTAGTTTCTTCATCCTCAGTTTTTCTCCTTCCTCAAGTCACTTTGAGTCGCAATTTGGCGTTTGGTATCTCTCTCAATCTGCTGCTCGTTCTAAGTCATGGATATCGATTTCAACGAGTACAAGCTCAGGTGCGAGCTTCATGGCCACGATGATGATGTAAGATCTCTTGCTAAGTCCGCTTCT
This sequence comes from Erysimum pusillum, assembly GCA_900406355.1. NCBI lineage: Eukaryota > Viridiplantae > Streptophyta > Magnoliopsida > Brassicales > Brassicaceae > Erysimum > Erysimum pusillum. Next base: position 4,050 of record OVBW01002409.1, read on the forward strand.
TCTTTTACTGTTTTAATTTCTCGTTTTCGTGATCGCTTCTTTTCTAGATTTTGAAACTCCGCCTTAAATTTTAGCAAAATTCAGCTTCGTGATTCCAGTTTCGTTCTTACGCTTTGTAAGTTTTGAAATCATCCACTGGATGTGATTTTTTTATCAATTATATGTGAAGATTTCATAGTTAGTGTGAGGCTTTGTTTTGATTAGTTTTCTTATTAGGTTAATTTCTCAGCGATTTTTCAGAGATAATTAGATGCTGGGTACTGATTTTGAGAATTGTATATCTAATAGGGTTGGATGTTTAACCTTGCGTGCCAATGGCATTACTATGTATAGCGTCGAATGCAAATTAGCTGAAATTTTAAAGGCTTATTAACTCTGATAACACGCATTGGTATAGATCAAACCGAGAACAGTGAATTACATATACAAGTTTTCGGGAGGTGTGTGATTGTTCTTTGTTTCTAAATCATTCAACTGTATCTTCTGCTATTGAGCTAATGCAATTGAATAATAACTGTGATCGTGACACTGGCAACTCATGGGTTATCAATATCTTCAGGTTCGTGGAATATGTGTGTTTAGTGATGAGAATATAGCTTCTTCATCAAGAGATAGAACCATAAGGGTTTGGTCAGTCGATCCATCTGACAAGCGCAAGTATACTTCCTCTAAAATTCTGTTGGGTCATAATAGCTTCGTTGGGCCACTTGCATGGATTCCTCCCACTGATGAATACCCTGAAGGAAGACTCGTCTCTGGGAGTATGGATACTTTCGTGTTTGTTTGGAACCTGATGAATGGAGAGAATATTCAAAAATTGAAGGGTCATCAGATGCAAGTCACTAGTGTTACTCTTGATAATGAAGACATAGTGTCATCTTCAGTTGATCAGTAAGTCCTCCTGTTCATATAATTTCCTTTAATATGAAATTTACGAACTGTTCAGTCAATACTACTTCTTGCTTAGTATCCAGTGAGTGTATTAGCCTACGGTTTACCTTTACTATTTCCCAGTAAGTGTAGCCCATATGGGATATTATATGATTCTTAATCGTAGTTCTAAGGGTTTTATGAGTGCTATCCGAGTGCATTAGTTATACTGGGATAAAGAGATCCATCAAAATTTGATTTACTCTCTACTTTTGTATAGTGTAACTTAAGTTCCCATTTTTTTTTTCCTGAAGAACCCTGAAACGATGGAGAAATGGTCAGCTTGTTGAATCTTGGGAGGCACACCAGTCACCTGTCCAGGCAGTGATAAAGCTGCCATCTGGTGAGCTCGTTTCAGGTACATCATCCCGCTAAAGCTGTCATTTGATGCACTTGTTTCTGTTTTTCTGTCGTGTTCTTGATGTCAAGTACTTCCTCATTCGATTGTTTTTTCTAATATGATCGTTCTGCAAGCTTATGATAATGATTTTCCGGTTGGTCTTAAGATGCATAGCCTTTTCTTTGATTACACTTGATGACATAATTTTCACTTATTTATGTTTTTTCCAGGTTCAAGTGACGCAAGTCTCAAACTCTGGAAGGGAAAAACAAATCTGCGAACTCTTTCAGGGCATACAGGTGAATTTCGTTGGCCTCTCTCAAAATTTTCGTTTCTCTTGATTTCCTTGTCAATATGAGAAACTGCATATCGAAAATAAGACAGAATCTGAGACTAGCTTCACTAAGATATCTATCGTGTAAAGTTCCAAGACACTGATCCATTGTCAGGGATTTCCTTTTTATTGGGGAAACTATTGTCTCATACAAGTAATTTTATTTTGAAATGCAGATACTGTTAGAGGGTTAGCTGTGATGCCTGATCTAGGATTTCTTTCGTCATCACATGATGGGTAAGTTATTTTCTTTCAGCAAATCCTGTCTTACTGCCATTGTCCAAGTGAATCGTTCCATGCTTTACTCGAATGTGTTGTCTTTTGCATGAACTGGATAAGTTTTGTGATCCGGGGATTATATGTTTTGTTCATCTTGGATATGATGTTTAGGTTTTCCCTTATTCAGCCTTTTATGTGTTTCCCTTATTCAGCCTTTTATGTGTTTATACACAGCAAAGGTTGTAATTTTAAATCACTGTTTTTTTTTTTAACAGCTCAATCAGGTTATGGGCTCTAAGTGGCGAAGTTCTTTTGGAGATGGTTGGCCACACCTCCATTGTTTATTCAGTTGACTCACATGCATCTGGCCTTATTGTTAGTGGCAGTGAAGATCGCCATGCCAAGATATGGAAAGGTGATTATGGGTTCCTTTGTTATTATTGATGCATTGGCTGTTCTTCACTTATGTTCTACAGTTTTCTAGGTTATCTGAGGTCTGAGATGTTTAAATTCAGAAAATCTCTCTCCAATTTTCAGTATGATGCTCGTTCTAAAGCTTTCTTTGATTAGTAAAGATGTCTCTTCTCTTGTATCAATTTTTTTGTGGAAGACGTATTTTAAATTCGATTACTTAGTTACAGCTCATGGAAAGTTAGTTGTTAGCATCTCAGACCGTATCAGGTGATCAGAAACCCAATTGAAATGCTAACAAAGATTGGTCTTCGATAAATCTTATGATTGATATCACTTGTGAAAAGAGATCACCAATTTGGTTTTAAACCATGTTTATTTCTTTTAGGTGGATCTGTTGTTCTTACTTTTTTACTACTGTCTGGCAGATGGAGTCTGCGTTCAGAGTTTGGAACACCCAGGCTGTGTCTGGGATGCCAAGTTTTTGGAAAGCGGGGATATTGTGACAGCATGTTCAGATGGCGTGGTTCGTGTTTGGACAGTACGTCATGGCGTGATTGCAGATCAAATGGAGATTGATGCCTATGATTCCCAACTTTCTCAGTACAAATTGAGCAGGTAATCTTATCATCTATGGTTATCTCAACTCTCATCAATTTAATTCTGTGTCCATGGAGTATTTCATCACATGGCAATGTCATGATTTTTTTTATTATATGACCTGCTGACGGGTATGATTTCGTGTCTTTTATGCATGAAATATAACTGCAAAGTATATGCGGTTGTTCTTTATCTCAGGAAAAAGGTTGGCGGAATGAAACTTGATGAGCTGCCAGGGCTTGATTCTCTGACGTCACCAGGTACCACTTATTATCAAATTATTTTATTAACTTTGATCATACAGTAGAAAAGCTAAGTTTTAAAAAAACCTCAAGGGAACACATATATAATTGCCCAGCCCAGCTGTAATTTGATAGTGAAATAGATTAAGTTGGGCATTCTTGTATCATCATCTTCTACCATTTGATGTATTTTCTCAGGTACCAGTGATGGCCAGACGAAAGTCGTAAGGGAAGGAGACAATGGTGTTGCTTATGCATGGAATATGAAAGAACAGAGATGGGACAAAGTAAGTCAACAGAATGACCTTTTATTTTTATTTTGTTACTGCATGCCATTTTTGCTCTTGACCTAATTGCGGCTTTGTTTTATTAGATCGCATGCATCAATATACATATAACTACCCTTGGAAATCAATTGTCTTGAGGAATATTTAATCATTTCTTCATAAAAAAGTTACCATCAGATGAGGGATAGTAATATTTCATGAATAAGAATGCTGTCAGGTCATAAAATGATAGTATATACTGCCAGAAACTTGTCACATGTATCAGTGCCATTAGCGAGGTTTTTGGATGAATTTGAAGAGTGATTGATCTAATGTGGCACACAAACCTGGAAAGAAAATTACCTCTGATTTTGAAGTAGCAATATCAGGATCTCTTATGTGGATAGCAAGGATATGAGATAGATTTCCCTCTAACATTTGGTTGCATATTAACGATTAAACATTGGTATTCTATTATGGTAGAATGATCTGAGTTCTCACTGCATGCCTTTTTTTCAGATTGGTGAGGTTGTTGATGGCCCAGATGGTGTGGCTGATCGTCCAATTCTCGATGGAGTTCAGTATGATTTTGGTTAGATTTTGACTTATGGAAACTTCAGAATCTCTTAAAATTGAAGCGAACAAAATTCTTAGCCGTTTCTTTTCTGTAGTTTTCGATGTTGACATTGGTGATGGGGAACCTATCCGGAAGCTACCTTACAATCGATCAGGTAGCTGAACTGTCTTTCTGGCCTTGTCTTAATTCCAAGTGCAACCACTAGCAATTGCTTCAATGTATGAGACTTAAAAAAAATTCTTGTTTNGGCAGACAATCCTTATGATGCAGCTGACAAGTGGCTTTTGAAAGAGAATCTCCCCCTTGCATATCGGCAGCAAATTGTTGAATTTATATTACAAAATTCTGGGCAGAAAGACTTCAATTTTAATCCATCTTTTCGTGATCCCTTTACTGGCGGTAAAAAGTCGCATGTTTTCGAAAATATTTGGTCTGAAATTTTGTTTTTACAGTTTTATGTTAATTTTGTGTTTTTTGCCTTCTTTGTGTAACAGCCAATGCTTATGTGCCTGGGCAAGCTTCTCATACAGCTGGTATGATTACACTGTCTGTGTTATTTTCACAGAATACTTAAATTTTATTAAGGATTTTAGTTTCTTATAATATTCTTTCGTTTCCTCATGCACTTTTGACTCTTTTGCAGCAACTCCGGCAAAACCTTTGTACAAGCACATTCCAAAAGTATGCTGGAATTCTTTCTTTATTCATGTTTAATGTTTCTAGGTGTTGATCCTTTTTCCTTCCATTATTCTCTTCAGAAAGGTGTGCTAGTTTTTGATGTTGCCCAATATGACGGGATTCTGAAAAAGATGACAGAGTTCAATACCACTCTACGATCTGACTCGGTAAGCTCTCAGTAGTAACTTTTGGCACTCGACTACCGTTGTGCCAAAAATGATTTAATGATCAGTTTACTTATACTATTGTTTGTATTTATGTTTTCACAATTTCCATCTTTTGAAGGTAAATAATGACAAGTCCCTGACAGACGTGGAAGTCTCCAGAGTAGGCGCAATCGTTAATATACTCAAGGACACATCACACTACCACTCTACCAATTTTGCTGACATGGATATTCCTTTGCTTTTGAAAGTGCTACAAGCATGGCCACCTGCAATGATGTTTCCTGGTTAGTCTTTCTCTTTTCAGTCAATTAGTCAAAGATAATTGTTTCTTACATATTGAGCTTTCGTTGATGGTAGCCCATATGTTCTCAATATAATGAAGCCATAGCAAAATCAGTTGTTTCTAATATGCTTGTATAACGATCTAAAATGAGAAGGTTTGGTTAATTTGGATGATATTATTGGTTTCCTTGTGTTTCTCTTAAAATTTCTTGTAGGCCATAAAGCATTTTTCCTTTTGATAGCCACTTTAATTTTCATGTCAGTTGTTGGACATATCCTCATGTTTTTTGGTTTTTGATTATGCAGCTACTGATATAGTCAGGATGCTCGTTTTGCATCCTCATGGAGCAAGTCTACTTATCAAGCATGTGGAAAACAACAACGGTAATCATTTCTCACGTGAAGCTATGGTTTATCAACATGATTTAAAGTATCAGCTAATGTCCTTGACTAACTGGTACCTCCTTTCTATAATTCGACCAGAACTGCTTTTGGATGTGATAAAGAAAGTCACAAAAGATTCGGCTCTTCCTGCAAATCTTTTAACAACTGTTCGTGTCCTGGTTAATCTATTCAAGAATTCTTCATTTCATTACTGGCTACAGACGCATCATAGTCAAGTAAGTACCATTTTGTTTCTATGGTTTTATATCATAATTAGAATCTGTAAAACCTACTATCGGTTTAGCTGTGACTCTCAGTCTGAGGAGGAATATTGGTTTTATGTGTCTATTATCCATGGCTGAGCTGCGTCTGGGAATATAAATGAAGTTTCTAATTACATTTTACTATAGTGCCTATACATTTGTTTGTGTTTTTGTGTTTTATTATGATAATTTGATGAACTGGTTTCCATGGGTGTAACTCAGCCTTTATTATTTTCTTTCAATCAATGCAGATTCTTGATGCCTTCTCAAACTGTTATTCATCCCCAAATAAGAATCTGCAGTTGGCATATTCGTCATTGCTTCTCAAGTAAGATTTCTCTTTTATTACTTTTGTTTTAGTTGGATTCAAGCCAAATCATAGTTATCTTCTATCATAAGTACTCTCTGTTGAGTTATTTTCAACCGGTGATCTATGCTTTTGTTCTTCCTCAGTTATGCAGTGCTATTAATAGAAAAGAAGGATCAAGAAGGTCAAGCTCAAGTCCTTTCAGCAGCATTGCAGGTGTGCCCAAATTTGGTGATTTGAACCATCATTATTGCATATATATCCAATTCATATCTCGACAACGAGTTGAATCTCATTTGTTTTATTGGTCTTTATCACTTTGCATAAATCTCTGAGATCAAAGTTATTCGAGAGAGTACCAATGTACCCATTAGTTTACTATCGTTTTGGTACTAAAAGATTTAAGTTAATACAGATTGCAGAAGAGGAAGCTGCAGATGTTGATTCCAAGTTCCGGAGTTTGGTAGCAATTGGGTCACTGGTTAGTTTCCGCAAACAACTAGAGTAACATATATGCTTGTTGGTTACATAATTTTGATATTTCTGTAACAACAGATGCTTGAAGGTCTCGTGAAGAAGATAGCGATAGATTTTGATGTGGCGAGCATTGCGAAATCAGCGAAGGCCTCTAAGGAAGCCAAAATTGCAGAAGTTGGGGCCGATATCGATCTTGTAATTCGTCAGTAAACCTTAAAAAGAGAAATAGTGTTCGAACCCGAGATTTGGATTTCAATGATTCTCTCAACATTTTTCATATGATTCAGAATCACATTTCCTTGAATGCAATGCAAATTATTTTCAGATTTCCGAAAACAGAATTTGATTATTAACAGATGCTAAAAGTGAAAACAGGTGAACTCTGCTCTACTCTGCTCTCATGGCTTCCATTTGGAATAGAATTTGTGATCACTCCACATCAACATTCTACTAAGTGAAACCTTAACGTTCTTCTTCTTCAAATGCCAATGTCTTGGCTTTATCCTCTTCCCCAAGCTAAACCCAAAATACTGTGGAAACTTCTTGAGCTCTTCTAATTCTCTTTCCATGTCGTAAACAAGAAACTCGAACTTGGGTCTCAAGTTATCTTCTACACTGTATCCAAATATCGCCGGGATTCTCCCACAGACTCTAGCTGCTTCCTCGTGTTTGAACCCTATGCTCTTCAAAAATCTCATCTTAGCTCTTAGTTTCTCAACCCTTGTATTCAGCACGTGAGCGTTCGTCTTGCTCGCTCGGTTCAGATTCTGTAACCCTAGCTCCTTCAGGTAAACAAGCGTCGGTCTCAAGCAATACTCTACGTCGGAGAGGAGGATGTTCGGGCAATTTACGATTAGTCCCCTGGATTCTTCGACGGAAGCTCCGAGCTCGCCGGTGAGAAAATCGAAGACGGAATCGGTTTTAGAAATGTCGAAAGTCGTAGAGAAGAGTTGTGGACAGAGGAAGACGAGGCGAGGGAAATCTTCGTCAGAGATTCCTTTAGATTTGAGGAAGTTCACGGCGGAGAGGATAACGGGAAGATCATTGGCGGGGGGAGCAAGTCGGGGATTCTGAGGAACAATCCCGAGGGAAGAGAGGTATTTTAGATTTTCCCGGTGCGAGGTTTTGAATTTAAGAAAGAGAGGTTTAGAGCTTGAAGGAGGAGGAGACGACGACGAGAAAGAGGAGAGAGGTTGAAGACGAATTGAAGCAATAACAGCCATATCGATTCTTCACTTCTTCACTTCTCATCCCGGTTTGATTTTATATCTGCAAGTAAACCAAAATTTAGTTTTGAGCCGGTTCAATATGAGGCTGGTTCAGTTAGCTACTACACATTCACGGACCATATTGTATTGGGCTAAGATCAAAGCCCATCATTATTAAAAACCCTAAACCAGACGAATCTCTGTCACTGTTCTGTTTCTCTTCGATCTTGAGATTCTCAAACCCAGCTCTCGTTCGGAAAAAATGAAGCCAGTGATAGGCACAGTGGTGTCGAACAAGATGC
>OVBW01002414.1:0-12003 GCA_900406355.1 Erysimum pusillum
GTAAAACGAACAAATCTTCAGGTGATGCTCGGAAGAGAGTGTAACTTGTTTGTTTTAGAAAAATATTTTTTTTGTGTGGACATAACTATATTCAATAGAGGGGAGAGAGATAAGTAAACAAATTGATACTATTATTGTTGAAGATGATATTTCATGGGCCTAAGATATTAGGCTTTCTATATAATCTTAAAAGTTTTTTGAAAAACCAAATTGGAAAAAGGAGAAACGTTACGGAGCAGAGGAGGAAATGAAATTGCCGATAGAAACAAACAGAGTTTTACGTTTTGAAGGATATCCGATCTCAGCACCGTGAATATCGCCGTCGGTATAATGCTCCACCACTTCCACTCCCTTCTTCTTCATCAGCTTCGCCACATCTCTCTGCCGATCTATCATCGGATCATTCTCTCCTCCAATCACCATCACTTTCCATCTCAACCGTCCGATTTTCTCCAAATTCTCCGATCCATCTCCCACTGTCGGATTACAATACTCGTGATCTCGATCAACGCCGACGGGAAGCGATAGATCCCAGAATACGTCGGTGACTATCGGAGGACAAATCTGATCGTTCACAAGTCTAATCTCAGATCCACATCGCTCTTCTCCGCCGAAGAACGGATGGTGTAGAATCAATCCACGGATCTCTAACGGACTCAGTTCAGGGACAGCATCGACGGATCTTATCCCGACGTTGTAAGCCAAGTTCCCGCCGGCGCTAGTTCCCATGAGGAACACTTTTGAGAGATCTGCGTGAGATTTGATCCACTCATCTTCGGAGTTTTTAATCCACTCCAGCGCCTCAGTGCCGTCGTCGTACGCCGCCGGTAATCTGTGCTCGGGAGCTAATCGGTACGAAGAAGATACGACGATCGCGTTGAGATCACGAGCCATCTCGGAGCAGAATTCATGGAAGAGTTGATTATCGACGCTGCAGAGGATGAATCCTCCGCCGTGGTAATACACGATGAGAGGGAGTTTCTGAGACGAAACGCCGTCGTTTAAGGCGGAGGAGGGAAGGTAGAGACGGAGCCACGTTGATTTTGACTGGTTCACGGGAAGATCTTTAGAAACGACGGTGTTTTGCGGGGAAGGATCAGGTGTGGCTGCGACGCATGGGAAGATTGTGAGGTCGCGAGTGATTGAGCCATCTGGATTCTTAACGATGTTAAGATAAGCGTAGGGATCAGAGATTGGAGTTGGATCGGACATTTTTTTGCGGGGTGATCTTTTTGGATTCTAATGTGTATTTTGGAACTCTAATATGCTAGTCTTTATATAACACTAGATCGTGTAAAGAATTGTTTTTAAAAATTAAGATTGGCAGATTCACGCAGATTTTCTCATTATTTTAATGAAAATCTTTACAAAACAAAAAAGTGGAAAGAAATCTATTTATGTAGTCATAGCTAAGGCAAATGTCAAAATATTAGAGTTTTTTTGATGTGTAGGCTAACTTTAAATAGCTTTACGTTACTTTTAACTGGTATGAATGATCCATCGATTACCAAATCAAAGTGTTTATTATGTGATTAATGCAACGTAAGTGGGTAGAGAAAATATTAACCACACAAGATAATGAAAATGACAGTACAAGTGTGAGAAAACGTAATGCTCTTTATTTTCTATTTTATATGCATTGAACGAGAGACTCTTCTTGGTTCACTAGTCGCTAACATGTCTTTTTAACAAATCTATAAGTTGCTGTTGGGCCGGAAAAGCCGAAACTGATTTGAAGTTTGAAAATCTTGTACTCTTGAGTAGATTTAACCATTTTAGACCCCATTGTTAGTAGATTAATACCAATCTCAAGAGAATGTTAATAAGCCGTTTAACATAAACACTTGCGTTTTCAAAATTCCTTAAATCTTCAAAACGATTGGTTTCGCAGTTTAGGTAAAAGTTCTTTAAAACCAGTCGTTTTAAAAGATTTTGGGATTATAAGAATGCAATCACTTTGGTTAACGATTTAGTAACTCTCCTTTAAAGGATGTTACCAATATGTTATTGTTGACTACTACTACTAGATCTAAGATAGCAAAATCAACTCAAACTTTGAAATTTTTTGTGTTTGTTTGAAAGTTTCTTTTTTCTACTACCTCCCATTTATTTTCAAAATAAGTCGCAAAAATACAAAAATGCAATTCCACAATTGGAATTTTCGCCTATCACTCATGGCCATCACTAGTTTAATAAAGTTAAGCTGTTCAATAGATATATATTAAATTACAACAAATTCATCTCACATTGAATTCAAGAGTATAGCGTTGAAATGTTTTCGGCCGTTCTAACCGATAGATATCTAATCAATATTAGTGATTAACAGACAGAAACGTTAAGAGCAAACATTGGCCGTGAGTGACGAAGTAATAATTTAATCATCATTATCATCCAAATTACACGAAATTTGATAACATTACAGATCAGAGGAGGAAATGAAATTGCCGATGGAAACAAACAGAGTTTTACGCTTTGAAGGTATAAGGATCTCAGCACCGTGAATATCACCGTCGGTATAATGCTCCACCACTTCCACTCCCTTCTTCTTCATCAGCTTCGCCACATCTCTCTGCCGATCTATCATCGGATCATCCTCTCCTCCAATCACCATCACTTTCCATCTCAACCGTCCGATTTTCTCCAAATTCTCCGATCCATCTCCCACCGTCGGATTAGAATACTCGTGATCTCGATCAACGCCGACGGGAAGACATAGATCCCAGAGTAAATCGGTGACTATCGGAGGACAAATCTGATGGTTCACAAGTCTAATCTCAGATCCAGATCGCTCTTCTCCGCCGAAGAACGGATGGTGTAGAATCAATCCACGGATCTGTAACGGACTCAGATCAGAGACGGAATCGACGGATCTTAGCCCGACGTTGTAAGCCAAGTTCCCGCCGGCGCTGGTTCCCATGAGGAACACATTTGAGAGATCTGCGTGAGATTTGATCCACTCATCGTCGGAGTTTTTAATCCACTCCAGCGCCTCAGTCCCGTCCTCGTACGCCGCCGGTAATCGGTGCTCGGGACCTAGTCGGTACGAAGGGGAAACGACGATCGCTTTGAGATCACGAGCCATCTCGGAGCAGAATTCATGGAAGGGTTGGTTATCGACGCTGCCGATGATGAATCCTCCGCCGTGGTAATACACGATGAGAGGGAGTTTCTGAGACGAAACGGCAACGTTTACGGCGGAGGAGGGAAGGTAGAGACGGAGCCACGTTGACTTTGACTGGTTCACGGGAAGATCTTTAGAAACGACAGTGTTTTGTGGGGAAGGATCAGGTGTGGCTGCGACNGGTCGTTTAAGGCGGAGGAGGGAAGGTAGAGACGGAGCCACGTTGACTTTGACTGGTTCACGGGAAGATCTTTAGAAACGACAGTGTTTTGTGGGGAAGGATCAGGTGTGGCTGCGACGCATGGGAAGGTGGTGAGGTCGCGAGTGATTGAGCCATCTGGATTCTTAACGATGCTAAGATAAGCGTAAGGATCAGAGACTGGAGTTGGATCGGACATTTTTTAGCTGTGTGGTCTTTTTGGATTCTAATGTGTATTATGGAACTCGAATAAACTAGTCTTTACATAATACTAGATCGTGTAAAGAATTGTTTTAAAAATTAAAGATTGGCAGATTNGCAACGTTTACGGCGGAGGAGGGAAGGTAGAGACGGAGCCACGTTGACTTTGACTGGTTCACGGGAAGATCTTTAGAAACGACAGTGTTTTGTGGGGAAGGATCAGGTGTGGCTGCGACGCATGGGAAGGTGGTGAGGTCGCGAGTGATTGAGCCATCTGGATTCTTAACGATGCTAAGATAAGCGTAAGGATCAGAGACTGGAGTTGGATCGGACATTTTTTTGCTGTGTGGTCTTTTTGGATTCTAATGTGTATTATGGAACTCGAATAAGCTAGTCTCTATATAATACTAGATCGTGTAAAGAATTGTTTTAAAAATTAAAGATTGGCAGATTCACGTAGATTCTCTCATTATTTTAATGAAGATCTTTACATTAAATGATCACCAAAAACAAAACAAAAAATGGAAAGAATTCTATTTATGTAGTCATAACTAAGACAAATGTCAAAATATTAAGTTTTATTGATGTGTAGACTAACTTAAATAGCTTTACGTTACTACTTTTAGCTGGTATGAATGACACATCGATACCAAATCAAAAGTGTTTATTTTGTGATTAATGCATCGTAAGTGGGTAGAGAAAAGATTAACCACACAACACAAGATAATGAAAATGACAGTACAAGTGGAGAAAACGTAATGCTATTTATTTTCTATTTTATATGCATTGAACGAGAGACTCTTCTTGGTTCACAAGTCGCTAACACNAATTGATGTGTAGACTAACTTTAAATAGCTTTACGTTACTACTTTTGGCTGGTATGAATGACACATCGATACCAAATCAAAAGTGTTTATTTTGTGATTAATGCAACGTAAGTGGGTAGAGAAAAGATTAACCACACAACACAAGATAATGAAAATGACAGTACAAGTGGAGAAAACGTAATGCTCTTTATTTTCTAATTTTATATGCATTGAACGAGAGACTCTTCTTGGTTCACAAGTCGCTAACACGTCTTTATAACAAATCTATACGTTGCTGTTGGGAAAAGCCAAAACTGATTTGAAGTTTGAAAATCTCCTACTCTTGAGTAGATTTAACCATTTTATACCCCATTCTTAGTAGATTGATACCAATTTCAAGAGAAATGTTAATAAGCCGTTTAACATAGACGATTGCGTTTTCAAAATCCCTTAAATCTTTAAAACGATTGGTTTCGCGGTTTAGGTAAAAGTTATCGAGAACCAGTCGTTTTAAAGATTTTGGGATTATAATAAGAATGCAATCACTTTGGTATTCGATTTAGTAACTCTCCTTTGAATAATAAAGTTAAGCTGTTCAATAAATATANGAACGATTGGTTTCGCAGTTTAGGTAAAAGTTCTCCAGAACCGGTCGTTTTAAAGATTTTGGGATTATAATAAGAATGCAATCACTTTGGTATACGATTTAGTAACTCTCCTTTGAATAATAAAGTTAAGCTGTTCAATAAATATATATTAAATTACAACAAATTCATCTTACCGTTGAAATGTTTTCGGCGCCGTTCTAAACATGATAGATACTGTATCTAATCAATTTAGTGATTAACAGTTTAACACCGTTCTAACAGACAGAAACGTTAAGAGCAAACATTGGCCGTGACTCGTGACGAAGTAATAATTTAATCATCATTATCATCAAAAATTACACAAAATTGATAACATTACTATTTTACTCTATAGATCAAATTGAAAAAAGGAGAAGCTTTACAGAGCAGAAGAGGAAATGAAATTGGCGATGGAAACAAACAGAGGTTTACGCTTTGAAGGATATAAGATCTCAGCACCGTGAATATCGCCGTCGTTGTAATGCTCCACCACTTCCACTCCCTTCTTCTTCATCAGCTTCGCCACATCTCTCTGCCGATCTATCATCGGATCATTCTCTCCTCCAATCACCATCACTTTCCATCTCAACCGTCCGATTTTCTCCAAATTCTCCGATCCATCTCCCACCGTCGGATTAGAATACTCGTGATCTCGATCAACGCCGACGGGAAGCGATAGATCCCAGAATAAGTCGGCGACTATCGGAGGACAAATCTGATCGTTCACAAGTCTAATCTCAGATCCGCATCGCGCTTCGCCGCCGAAGAACGGATGGTGTAGAATCAATCCACGGATCTTTAACGGACTCAGATCAGAGACGGAATCGACGGATCTTAGCCCGACGTTGTAAGCCAAGTTCCCGCCGGAGCTAGTTCCCATGAGGAACACATTTGAGAGATCGGCGTGAGATTCTATCCACTCATCGTCGGAGTTTTTGATCCACTCCAGCGCCTCAGTCCCGTCGTCGTACGCTGCCGGTAATCGGTGCTCGGGAGCTAGTCGGTACGAAGGGGAAACGACGATCGCGTTGAGATCACGAGCCATCTCGGAGCAGAAATCATGGAAGCGTTGATTATCGACGCTGCAAATGATGAATCCTCCGCCGTGGTAATACACGATGAGAGGGAGTTTCTGAGACGAAACGCCGTCGTTTATGGCGGAGGAGGGAAGGTATACACGGAGCCACGTTGACTTAGACTGGTTCACGGGAAGATCTTTAGAAACGACGGTGTTTTGTGGGGAAGGATCAGGTGTGGCTGCGACGCATGTGAAGTTGGTGAGGTCGCGAGTGATTGAGCCATCTGGATTCTTAACGATGTTAAGATAAGCGTACGGATCAGAGATTGGAGTTGGATCGGACATTTTTGTTGTGTTATCTTTTTGGATTCTAATGTGTATAATGTAACTCGAATATGCTAGTCTTTATAGTATACGGATATGTTATTGTTGACTACTAGTCTACTACTTACTAGATCTAAGATAGCAAAATCAACTCAAACTTTGAAATTCTTGTGTTTGTTTGAAAGTTTCTTTTTTCTACCTCCTCCCATTTATTTTGAAAATAAGTCGCAAAAATACAAAAATGCAATTCCACAATTGGAATTTTCGCCTTTCACTCATGGCCATCACTAGTTTAATAAAGTTAAGCTGTTCAATAAATATATATTAAATTCAAGAGTATAGCGTTGAAAATGTTTTCGGCCGTTGATATCTAATAAATTTTGGTGATTATTTACCACCGTTCTAACAGATAGAAACGTTAAAGAGCAAACAATGGCCGTGATCCGTGAGTGACGAAGTAATAATTTAATCATCATTATCATCCAAAATTACACAAAATTGATAAGAGGATACAAGAGAGCCTCCATAAGTTTGTTCGAAGAAAAAGAAAAAAAAAAGTAAAATNCTAAAAGATAGATATCTAATAAATTTTGGTGATTATTTACCACCGTTCTAACAGATAGAAACGTTAAAGAGCAAACAATGGCCGTGATCCGTGAGTGACGAAGTAATAATTTAATCATCATTATCATCCAAAATTACACAAAATTGATAAGAGGATACAAGAGAGCCTCCATAAGTTTGTTCGAAGAAAAAGAAAAAAAAAAGTAAAATGGAAAACACACAGAAACAGCTATGATAATGTAGAAAAATCATCAGCGGCTTAAGAAGATAGTAATGGAATTATAAGACGGAGTTTAGAGATATCAATATGTCTGGCCTCTACCAGCCACCCNAGGAAAACACACAGAAACAGCTATGATAATTGTAGAAAAATCATCAGCGGCTTAAGAAGATAGTAATGAAATTTATAAGACGGAGTTTAGAGATATCAATATGTCTGGCCTCTACCAGCCACCCCTTCCTCCTCTACCACCACCCCTTCCTCCTCTTCCACCACCACCGCCAAACCGATTTCCACCACCACCGCCAAACCGATTTCCACCACCACCGCCAAACCTGTTTCCACCACCACCATATCTTCTTTGTGGCATTGGTTCTCTCTCCTGAAGTTTAGGCATCTCCTNCCTTCCTCCTCTACCACCACCCCTTCCTCCTCTTCCACCACCACCGCCAAACCGATTTCCACCACCACCGCCAAACCGATTTCCACCACCACCGCCAAACCTGTTTCCACCACCACCATATCTTCTTTGTGGCATTGGTTCTCTCTCCTGAAGTTTAGGCATCTCCTTAACCACTTCCAAGCTCATACTTCCAGCACTCTTTTGTCCACCTTCAATGAACAAGTCTAGATCCGATTGCGCAACGTCGAACACCGCCCCGCATTTATCTGCTGTTAGGGCTAACCCTTTAATCAATTCCACCTTGTCTTCTGGTATACTTCTCCTTAGCAATCCATAAACAAATCTGTTGCAACAAATCATTTTAGTACTTGCTTTCAATGTCAACAAAGACTACAAAAGCAGAGTATAGAGCGAGAGAGTGAGCAACTTACGATGGCGAGTATATTGGTTTCCCTGCTTCAAGATGTAGGGTCACATGGTTCTCCATTGATGTAAGAAGTGACCTTTTCTTAATCTCAGTGAATCCCTGTAGTGATCAAAACTCTTTTTAAGTACTTGCTTCGATAAAAAAACAAAAATATTTTAGAGTGAAATTATTTTTTATGAGACTAACCGCGGATTTTGCAAGAGCTTTTGCGAGGAGTACTTCAGCTGATAAACCAGAAGTTTCTAATAATTCCTTGGCAGCTCCCAGGAATGCAGGAACCACACTGCATTTACCATATTCTTCTTAGGTAAATATATAATGTTTCCTAGTTATTATATTTACAAGAACATTGAGGTGCAACTGTAATCATACCTGTCACAGACTTGTGTAATTTTTTCAGCAACTTCCATACCAACAGATCTGGCAATATCATCAGGCTGAGGTGCAGCAATGTACTCAAATTTTATACCAGCTTCTCTTTCGATCTTGGATATATATGATCTATTTGATCCGTAGAGCGTAACAGCAACTCCAGTGTTGCCTGCAACAAAAATAAAATAAAAATTATGACAACATCAAGCAAACCTTGCGCTATCATCAAGCAACTGCACAAATATATCAAAGAGCTGTCCAAATAATGTCTATGCTTTACCAGCTCTTCCTGTTCGGCCTGAACGATGAATATATGCTTCAACCTCACGTGGAGGCTCACACTGCAACACATTTAAACAAGATATGAAGTTAGAACACCATCAAGGCATTAAAACAGAATGATTAGAGCTCATGGGCTGCTACTAACCTGGATAATTAACTGCACATCATTGATATCTAGACCACGAGCAGCAACGTTTGTAGCCACCAATGTCGAAAACTTGCCACTCCTAAATCCAGCAAGAGTAACCTATAATCACAGGACACATAGTTAACAAGCTGATACTGCTATGTTTGAAAAATTCAACGGGAAGAAAGATCATATTCTCCCCACTTCACTTTGCCTATGCAAGAAAGCTTGAAACGGAATTTAATAACATACCTCACGTNGTTAACAAGCTGATACTGCTATGTTTGAGAAATTCAACGGGAAGAAAGATCATATTCTCCCCACTTAACTTTGCCTATGCAAGAAAGCTTGAAACGGAATTTAATAACATACCTCACGTTGTGATTGCTGTATGTCACCATGCAAAGGTCTTGCCCCAGCCAACAAACCAGAAAGCGCAGAAGCTTGTTCTTTTTTCTCAGTGAAAATAATGGTTTGGCCTCCACTAGATTGTAAAAAACAAAATTGGATAAAGAGACTTGAGCACTTCTACTCCAGACAAATATTGGTTATGAAAATGCACTAACATAGTTTGAAGGACAATATACCTGCTATAGCAACTGATAATATCAGGAATCAACTGAGTCACGGCTTCCTTATTACAGGGGATAGCGATGTGCCGTACACTACTACTGGCCTTCATTTTATCATTACCAACAAGATCAATAGTCTTCTGGTCTCTTTTAAGAAACCTGGTAGAGATCTGGTAGGAGCAAAAAAGGTCTCAGCCACATATAGAGAGAAAAGGAACATATTACAAAAGCTTAACCCATGAAAAATAGCAAGAGAAAATATTTAAAAGGGACGCACATTTTTCACCCATGATGGCAGAGTAGCGCTGAAGAGAAGAGTCTGGACTTTAGTAGCATCCTCCACTTTCCCTGAAGTTATAGAAAGAAGATATAAGATACTAGGAGTAAGCTGTTTCATATCAAGAAAATGAAAAACCACATTACATACCTAATATAAGTTCAACATCTTCAACAAATCCCATCCTCAACATTTCATCAGCTTCATCAAGAACACGGAATTGCAGATGGCTCAGATCAATGTTTTGTCTTTCAATATGATCCTGCAATGAATATTGATCATCAATTACAAGGTCAAGAGAGCACACAAACAAAAACAATCATTTGAATCCAGGGGAAACAAAATTTAAAATTTACAGAAAAACTAATGTTTAGAAAAGAGAGACGTACCTTAATACGACCAGGGGTTCCAACTACAATGTCAACACCTCTCTTTAATTTATGCTCCTGACCTGAATAGCCATCACCGCCATAAAGACAACAAGAACTTAACCCAAGTGATCCTCCGTATGCCTCAAAGTCAGCGAACACCTAACAAAGAAAACCATACCATCAGTAAGACTTAGAGAACCAAAAACGAATTTGCACCAAATCTCATAACAACATGCTCAAAATCATTACCTGCTTGGCCAATTCTCTGGTCGGTAAAAGGACCAAAACACTTGGTGGTCTGCCATATCCATTCTTCCTTTTGCTTTTNNAAGGACCAAAACACTTGGTGGTCTGCCATATCCATTCTTCCTTTTGCTTTTCGCAGGTCCATTGATTAAAGATTCCAATATAGGCAACACAAAGGCAAGTGTTTTACCCTGCATCACACCACATATGATCAGCAAAAACCCCAACTTTCAAAAATTCACTCCAAACAAGCACGACATTCACAATACCGAGTCCACAAGTCTAAAAACACTCTTGATATCAAACCTTCCACATAAATATCCAAAAGCCTCGAACTTGACCAATTCAATATAGAGACCAACGCATAATAAGTAAAGCCAAAATCAAACAGTGACCAATACCTGACCAGTACGAGCCCTTCCAACTAAATCAGCACCATCGAGAACCATATCAAAGGTTGTAGCCTGAATGGGGAAAAGAGCTTCAATACCCTTCTCCTTAAGCTTCTCCCTCAACGGAGCCGAAATCCGAAACTTGGAAACAGCGTTAGGGTTATCAACTTCAACATCCTCCACACCCAACTTGACCTTCTTGCTGCTCTTCTTCTTCTCCGAGCTTGAATCGCTCTTCACTTCCTCCTCATCATCCGCAGCCTTACGCTTCTTGTCCTTCTTCTTACTCTTCTTCTTCTCCGACTCTTCTTCATCCGAATCAGAAAACTTCAGCTTCGCCTCCTTCTTCCCCTTCTTAGAGTCAAGCTCTGGGGTTTCCAAAGCTATCTTCTTCTTCATCTTCTTCTCCTCTTTCTTATCGGATAACATTAGTGAAGGCATTTAGGCTCTTCTGGAGGTGGAGATATTATAAGAAGATGGTGAATCGAATCTCTCCTGCTTTTTAAAGAGATTGAGGCGATTGAAAGTGCGAAAGCAGGCAGAGACAAAGAGGAGGCAAATGTCTAGGGTTTACGCTTCTATTTATAGTTTCCAGATTTTCGAGGTTCCTTTTATCAAAACCCTAATTAAAATCTTAACTGCAATCTAGTCCGTTAGATGAGTTTAGTCTTCCTTGCCGTTTTTATATTCACAAAGGAGAATGCGTGTCGGTTGTCCTCATGTGATTAGGTCAAAGACTCAAAAATATCTTCTTTTTCTTTTTTTTTTCTTTTTTGTTTGTGTGCAAAGACTTAAAAATATCTAGTTTTTGATTTTCTATAAAAATGGTAAGTTGGGTAACTTTCTTCTTTTTTTCTATTCTACAAAATAGTAACTTTCTTCTTTTTCACAAAATGGTAAGAACATATCGAAGTTTTCTTCTCAATCAACACATATGGTTTAAAACCAAATTTCTAACATAATCAATTCGATTTCTTACTCATTTCTAACACATACAGTACATAGTTGATGAATTCTCACAAATTTCTAATGAATACACACTGCTCATAAAATCTACACACTGTTATTACGAGTAGAGTAGTAACTTCATCATTGCTTTATGGTTAATACAGATCTGAGAGAAATCTTCCGAGGGCTATCTATAGACCCAATTCTCCAACAACGGTGCACATTTATTCTTCACAAGTCCTAATATGTCCATACAAAACCGACAGTAAAACCGAAACTATAACAGCTTACAAGAGCAATGTTGTACCGGCAACAACAAACCCTATGAGTATGAGCACCATCCTTCTGAGACCAATGGCTAACATGTTAGAATCCGAGGCGCTGTTGCAGTAATTGAAACCATACCATACGCTCTCAGGGATGTGCGTGTTATATGAGAAGGTGACTGCTTTGGAGCCATGGCTGAATATCTTTACACTCTCTGGAATCCAACCATCTGGACCAGAC
>OVBW01002415.1:0-12002 GCA_900406355.1 Erysimum pusillum
TTTGCTGTCTAAAACCTTTGCTTTTAAACAGTACTGATATCTACTCATGTCGGCCTTGAATGGTCCACTAAGATATTGACATGTTCCTTTAGCATTTTTTATAGTTAATTTGCCATATGGATTATTGAAGATGGAAATTAAGAAATTATCAATGGTTTAGTATGACATATTCCTATCAAATGGTTTCTTTTTTTCGTCGTTCACTACAAATTGTTAACTGAAAGGTGTTATTTTCCATAGTAATATATTATTTTGTTATATAGATTTCTAATTTTTTTTTTTTTTTTTTTTTTTATTTTNTATACATGACATTGTAGTTTACCGCATAACATATTAAAAATGTAAAAATCTTAAGCTTCAAATCTTAATAGTATCTAACTTCTATTTCGTAAATTAGATGTCCATATAAAAATAACATATTATAAAGATGTCCATTTTGAAAATAATATGCTAGAGGAATTCCTCAATAATAAAATAACCGTAATAGTTAAATAAATGGTAAAACTGTCTAAAAATATTTAAGTCACATAATTGTTATTTTTTTAATTCCCATATGTTATTTATGATAGGGTGCATAAACTTTATATATATCATGAGAAGAATGCCTTTTTATGAAAGACATAAACTTATATAAATGAAGAATAAAATTTAAATTAAATACATTTAAATTGAAAATGGAGTTTTTAATTGATTAATTTGCTACTTAATTAAAAATATGTTTACTTTTAGTATTTTTAAGAATAACTAGAACTTGGGTCTACATGCTCAAGTCTCGATCCGTGGATCACAACTGATTGTTCGAGCAATTTTAGAACCCAAAGAAAAGTCTGTTATCCTGTTCTGACTGCTTCGTTTAGCAATCTCTCTCATCGATCTTGCGAAATCGAGTTTAGGGTTCACTCTTGTAGTAGAATTGAAGGCCTCACAAATTCCTTTGTGCCAGTCCAAGGCTCCTTGTATCCCAGCAGCTGTAGGAGGATCTTTTCGAAATCTCTCAGTGACTACTTCAGCGCAAAGGCCACAAACCCAATTGCCTGAATACAAGCTTCTAACTTTGTCTATGTATTGCACAGTACATTCTTCTTCTATACCACAACAATCACATTTCACTTGCTTCACTTCTATCTCTCCTTCTTGTTCTTGCTCATCTTGTTTGCTTATGTTTCGGTTTTTTTCCATGGAAGATTCCTTTCGAAGATTCCTTTCGTTCTGATCATATGAAGAGCATGAAGTTTTATTTTAAGAGCTATAACACCAACTAATTGATAAAATACTAACATATATAGTTCTATAAAGTTTTAACTAACGTAATTATACCATTCTTACCTTGTGAGGAAGTGTATATTTTGGATTAACCAAACCATACATCATATAGTACATAGAGTTCATCAGTGAACTTAAGAACAAACTAATCCATGAAATTTGATGACACGCATTGTATAATGAAAGTATTATAAGACTCTAGTTAATAAAAATATATGTTTACTATATGTATATCAATATGTTCCTACATATACACGTACCATTGTCACCTCGTTCGTTTGGCCTTGCAAGGACTGTGTATCTTCTCGTTGTTCTTCAATGCATGAGATACATGTACTTTGACATTCATATTTTATCCTATATATATGCATAAGATTACATGCATACGTCATACGTGATACGTGCACAGTTGCATTAATCATGTCCATTGGTGTAGATTAGGAGTGAGAATCTTGCCACAACAAGTTCACTTTACAGAGAGATGAAAGCGTTCTTACTTTTTCTGAAAGCCACAATACGAAGAGTTTGTCCACCCTTTTTTTCCTTAAACATGACTTTTCTCTCATTGATTTGTGAAAGGGATAAGATCAGTTGTAAACTTGTAAGGGATATATCAATATATATTCTTTATGATTTAACAAAAAAAAAAATTATGGATATGTAATTATAAGTCATTTGGACTAATTTGATGTATGATTATATAATTTTGACCATTTTATGTCATGCTCTTTAATAGAACTCATAAGGTTATTTCTAAAAATACCCTAAAAATTGTTTGTAAGTTGACCATTTTATGTCATGCCCTTTATGCTCATTTCGCTATTTATGAAGTAAAATGAAAGAGTTTTACAAGAACACGTTTCTAAGTCATTAATTAACGTCAAAAATTTGTAAATAAAAATCAAAAGTTGTGGAAAGAAGATAACGAAATTCTAGGCTTGTGAAGGTGATTCACGAGCTACTTGACTTAGTTCACCTTTTTCCCCGCAAATTGCTTAACGATATCCAACTGAAACCTTTTCATCTAGTTACATCTCTTATATATTATTTGACAAGTTTGACAATATATAAATTTTATTTTTTAGATACATATAAATATAACAAAATCCTATTTCGAGATTTTTTGTTAAACCATAGTATCTTAAATTAAAATAATATTGTTTAAGATTATGTTCGATTATATATAAACAAATAAGTAGATAAATGAGCTAAATCTCAACTTTTTTTTTTTTGAAAAAAGCTAAATCTCAACTTATTGAGCAATAATAGTAGCTTGTGAATATTTTGCAAAATATTATTCCGAACTGTTTCCAGAGAAAATTACCAAATCTTAACAACCAAACACTACTACATCGATATTTATTTAAGAGAGTTAAATCTTTCTCTCCTAATCATCAGAAACGAAAACTTCTTTCATATAAAGTTTCTCCGAAGTTTTTTGTTGATTGCATCAATATTTAAGCAGCTTTGCAGACTCGAAGGGTTTTAAATATATATAGATGAAGGATTAATGTGACAATTGTTATGGACGCAATACTCAGCAACTTCAGGTGAAACCATTGAAATGGTTTTACTCGCTCCTCGATACTAAGATATTATTGTTTCCTTCAATCATCGTTAATCACTGTTAATCACATTTTAGTTTATATTTAGTTTCTTCAATCCTAACTTTTAGAAATTCACATATCAGCTTATATTATTATTCCATTTGCACCGCTTAATGATCAGATTAATACCGTATTATTTATGAATAAAATTTAAAACTTATTCAAAAAAACGTTTTTACAATAAAATGCATTGTTTGTTTTAAACTTTATATAGAACTTCTTTTAACATAATGCCGTATTATTATTATTTTTAGTTATATCATTTTACAATTACTAAAAATTGAAGAATAAAAAGTCCACAATTATTTCAGAGAATATTTGCTAACTAGACATTTTCCAAACAAATATTTAGCAAGCTAGGTACTTTTCAACATAATTGAGAAATAGACACTTTTTCTTTTTTTTTTTGTCAACTGCATGTATTGATTAGCTTAAGCAAGCCAATTTGGCGGAATGTGGTTTACAAAAGTAACACGATGCGGTAGGACACGAACATTTCGTGCCAACTTATCCGCTTGAACATTCTCGCTACGTTTAACAAAAGATAAAGAGAAGGATAAAAATTCCTCCCTGTCGGCGGCGATGTCTTCTAAATAGACTGCAAATGCCGGCCATTCTGTTGGGGAAGACACCATCTTCACCAGGTCCGAGCAGTCTGTCAAAAACGCGACATGTTGATTTCCTGCGCCAATCATACATCGCATCGCCCACATCAAAGCCTCCAATTCTGCATGTAAGGGTGTCAAACTTCTTCGCCGGTTGGTCGCTCCCATTGTTGATGCTGAATCAGAGGAAGTACAATACACTTTTTCTCTCTTCTTCTAATACATTTTTTTTTGTCATATATTATTAGCTTATTTCTCTAATACATTTCTACTCTCTAATAGCCTCTTATTTGTAATTACATATTTGCCTTTAAAACATTAATTTTCTACTAAAATTGTGGGACTGAAAATCAACTCAATATGACATTTATTTTTGGGCTTAATTAACAATCTCAATATACAAATAAAATATATTTACTAAATCTATGCAATTTGGAAACTTATCATTTTCTTTTATATTTTAACTAAAACCAAATTATATGTCGACTAACAATACTGTACACTATAAGATTTGTACACCTAAATGCATAGTAGTGATGTGTACATAATACTATGTAAAAAAAAAAGTAGTGTGCATAAACATAAAATCACATCATAAACTTAAAATAATATCATTATTTCAAATAAACAACGTCCAACACTAAATTAATAAAAAGTACTTTTCAGTTCTCTGCAACCTATTACCCTTCACCGCTCTCAATGAACTCAGCATATGCATCAATCGCGTACATATCATTCTGAAGTTGTCAACAGCCTCGTCCGTTATCTTTCCCATATAATCTACTCTAAGCCCATACGCATGCATCTCAAGAAATTTGACTGCACGGGGACTGTTGTCACCTACTCGGTCAGTCTGTTACGGTCATGAAACCCTCTCCCATGTTAGTGGTTTGGTTGAGTAGTTTCTTGTATGCTCCTTACTTACTACATCCATAACTAACCTAGGAATCATCTCTACCACTGGCGCCATCAAAGACGATGCATCCTCATCTGAATTATTTCTCCTATTTATCTACCTTCTTCAAAACCCGTCACGACTTCAGCCATTTTCCTTTTCTTCTTATTTCTCGCTTTCTTAGGAGGTTCAACATTACCAACGTCATTGTCCCGCCTCAAGGTGTTTTTGGCTTCAGCCCTTTTCCTTTTCTTTTTGTTTCTTGCCTTCTTAGGAGGCTCAACATCACCAACATCACTGTCCCGGCTCAAGGTGTTGTTGGCTTCTGCGGGTTACACTTGGCAATCACATTTCTTCTGTCCACCAAAAAACATCATCATCTCTTCTCTCAATGTTTTCACTGTCTCCCTGTGATGCTCCAATATGAATTGTTTCAACATTTCAACATTATCTCCGGTCAACCCATCTACAGGTTTAGTCTATTGGGACGGTTTCTTACTCGTGGCAGGTAAAGTACGTCGCTGTTTCTTTGCGGGAATCTTATCTTCTTTTTTCGTGTAGGATATTTCTTACCTTCTTTCTCTGAATTACCTAATCCACCACTATTCTTCTTTAGCATTCACTTTAACACAAGGAGTAGATGTGTCTCCACCTTGCCATTCTGACTCAGTAAACTTATGTCCTTCCGTTATCAGCTTCTCCATATAATTAAATTTTTCATCTACTACATCATCATGCCACCCAAATTCCATTTCTTCTATGCCCTCCTTGCCCACTAAGGTGTAAGCTACATCCAACTGAAGAAGGAATGTTAGTTAGGTACAGTAATTATATACACCACAATGTTCACAAATTTATGTACACCATGGACACACTCAGAATTTAAAAGACTACTATTACATGTTCATCTTCTTCGACTTGAAATATGTGTTTTTGATGGAGAATTATGTTTGTCCCAACCTCTTCATGTGTCATCTGCATGTAATCACGCTTGTGTTCTGGATCTGGTAGCTTGGAGAGTAAAAGTGGAATTACCTCAAAAAAGCTTGCATTTGGGGTGCTAAGTGAAAACCATAGCAAGCGCTCAATTGTTGATTCAGACGTGTCTTCAGTTCCTCTATTAGGTGAGTCTTGCTTTGCTCAAGAGGTCCAAACCTCTCCATGGTGTGAATGAAGGTGTCTCTCCCCCATGGATAGGATAGAAAAAACTCGTAACCATCTCCAAACATTTTTCATATTTTTGTGTTATCGTTAGGTATTTGTCACTGCAAACCACAACACCATCAACCAGAAGAATCAAAACCTAGTAAAACTTCTTCCATCCAGGCATCTTCTCCTCACTACCGCTTTCCAATTTATGGTCTTCTTTAACCAATTCCGAAACATACAAAACAGTAACATCATTATTAGCACCAAAGAGTTGTTTCCAAACCGGGTTTTCAGTGTTCTTTTGCTCAGCAATAGTCTCTTTAGATGGAAGTGGCCCACAATTCAATCATGTGGTATTCACCAAAAAAAAAACACGAACTTTGTTTCATTTATGGAGGCCAATCGTTGGTGTACGGCGCTTTGTGTACGGCGCTTCATAAACCCTAGCTCCTTTGTTGTACGACGCTTTGTTATTAGGCGATTTCCGGCGATAGTTGGTGTACCCGGCGCTTCTGGGTGTACTTCTTGGTATACGGCGTTGAGAGACTGAGATTTCTAGTGCTCCTTGGAATTACCGGCGCTTTTTGGTGTATGACACTTAGAGACTGAGATTTTCGGCGCTTCTTGATGTACTGCACGTGAAGATGATGCCGTTGACTCTTGGTCTAGGCGTAATGGTAAACAAAGATTAGAAGAAAGCAAGAGTACCAAAACAAGTGAGTTGCGTTGGATAATTTATGTTTTTGATTTCTAAATTTTTGAAATTTTCTCACTAACATAACTGTTGTTTCCCAGATTTCTAAGAAAATTTGAAAGATTCTGGTAGTGGTGATGGTGTGGACTATGGACTTTCAGAGAGGGTTCTTCGAAGAGAATGCTTTCCAACAAAAGCTAGGCTAAATATCTATTCAAAACCAGAGTATTTGGGTTTAATTGTTGAGATTCTTGCTCGAACAACTAAGTTCGACAGGCTAATAAATTCCTAATTTGGTAAGCTTTTTAAACTCCCAGTTTGTCGATCGTACCGTTCATTTCAGGATTTTGATTCAAGGATTACTGTGTCGACAAGTATTAACAAAAATAAGATACGAATTTTGCTTCGTTTATGGAGGCCAACCGATGCGATTTTCGTTGCGTGAGTTTCACATTACCACAGGATTGGATTGTGGGCCACTTCCATCTGAAGAGACTATTGCTGAGCACAAAAACACTGAAAACCCGGTTTGGAAATAACTCTTTGGTGCTAAAAATGATGTTACTGATTTGTTGTTTCGGAATTGGTTAAAAAAGACCAGAAAATGGTACTGATTTGTTGTTTCGGAATTGGTTAAAAAAGACCAGAAAATGGAAAGCGGCAGCGAGGAGAAGATGCCTGGATGGAAGAAGTTTACCTGGTTTTGATTCTTCTAGTGGATGGTGTTGTGGTTTGCAGTTAAATATACCTAACCATAACACGAAAATATGTAGAAATGCTTGGAGATGGTTACAAGTTTTTTTTGTCCTATCCATGGGGGAGAGAGGCCTTCATTCACACCATGGAGAGGTTTGGACCCCCTGAGCAAAGCAAAACTCACCCAATAGAGGAACTAAAGACACGTCTGGATCAACAATTGAGCGCTTGTTATGGTTTTCCCTTAGCACTCCAAATGCAAGCATTTTTGAGGCAATTTCACTTTTACTCTCCAAGCTACCAGATCTAGGAGACAAGCGTGATTACACGCAGATGACACATGAAGAGGTTGGGACAAACATAATTCTCCATCAAAAACACATATTTCAAGTCGAAGAAGATGAACATGTAATAATCTTTTAAATTCTGAGTGTGTACACTGTGGTGTATATAATTACTGTACACTACGGTGTATATAATAGCTGTACAATGCGGTGTACCTAACTAACCTTCTTTCTTCAGTTGGATGTAGCTTACACCTTAGTGGGCGAGGAGGGCAAAGAAGAAATGGAATTTGGGTGGGATGATGATGTAGTAGATGAAAAACTTAATTATATGAAGAAGCTGATAACGGAATGACATAAGTTTACTGAGTCAGAATGGCCAGGTGGAGACACATCTACTCTTTGTGTTAAAGTGAATGCTAAAAGAAAGAACAGTGGTGGATTAGGTAATTCAGAGAAAGGAGATAAGAAATATCCCCCACGAAGAGTTAAAAACAAGACGACCACCAAAAATGATGAGGAAGATAAGATTCCCACAAAGAAACAGCGACGTATTTTACCTGCCACGAGTAAGAAACCGTCCCAAGAGAGTAAACATGTAGATGGGTTAACTGCAGATAATGTTGAAATGGTGAAAAAAATCATATTGGAGCAACACAGGGAGACAGTGAAAAACACTAAGGGAAGAGATGATGATGTTTTTTGGTGGACAGAAAAAATGTGATTTCCAAGTTAAACCCGCAGAAGCCAACAACACCTTGAACCAAGACTGTGACGTTGAGCCTCATAAGAAGGCGAGAAACAAAAAGAAAAGGAAAAGGTCTGAAGCCAAAACAGCTTGAGGTGGGACAGTGACGTTGGTAATGTTGAGCCTCCTAAGAAGGTGAGAAACAAGAAGAAGAGGAAAATGGCTGAAGTCGTGACGGGTTCTGAATAAGGTAGACAAATAGGAGAAATCATTGCTAATATTAATGCGATAAATCGATGGGAGGAGGCATACCCAGATATCCTAAACATCATAAAGAGTATTGAGACAGTAAATCTGTCAGATCTCCTTGTAAGTTTACATATATTTTCAGTTGGTGTACATTAAAGATGTGTATCACAAGAAGTGTACAATCTCACCATCGTTCTCATTTGGAATTACAGGAATTTTGAGAAGACATCGGAAAGGGATGGTAAATATGATGGAGACGCTATTACTCTTGAAAAGGTAAAATTAGGAAGTGATGTGCAGCCTTATTATATTGTGGTGTACGTATAAGACAATGTTTGGTGTACAGTTATATTTATTGTTTGATGCATAGTGTACAGTCTATCTTAATATCTCATTGTGCAGGACTTAGAGAAGATAGAAGAAGAGGGTAGAGTCGTTGATGGAGAAACTAAGCATGTTGACAAGGTAAAATTAGTGTGTGGTTTAGTTAGCAAATATTTTCTTATGAATAGCAGAGAAATTTCACCGAAGTAACAAAACATTAATGAATAAATCTTGTTAATTTGTATTAGATATAACAATACAAATGAACTAAATATGTCTTCAAAAATGACTTAAAAAATCGGAAATTTTGAAATAGAGAAATTTTTTTGGTAAAAGAAACAGAGAAATTTTAAATACATAAAATTTAAATTAATAATTTTTTGTTAAAACCCTAACGATCTCCTAACTCACCTCTAACAAACGTTAAAATTGTAGAACCCTGATTTACAAATGGCAAACTGAAAAATCGTTATGGATATTAATAAAAACTGAATAAAAAAATTACAAAGCTCAATACCAATTTTTGTGAACGGAGACTGTTTTGTGTGGAGGGGAGACACTCTTTCCTTAATTATTTAATTGCTCGTAATGCGACGGTGTTACGCAATCAGAATTCTAGGATACAACCACACGATCAACTGTTTCGCAACACTCGAGAACAGAAGCTAACGAACCTAAAATCTGTGTTGTACTCTTAGACACAAAATAAGAAAAGAAGAGAAGGGAGATTTGTTGTTGCTAATTGATCTATGAGAAGAGGTGAAGAAGTTTTGCTATAAAGCCAGAGCATTCAACGACAATAAAGGGAGAATTGAATTGGGCGTTATGAAAATTGATTCTCCATATTGATTGTGTCGTTACACATTGATTCCCAATTAAAGAAGATATTTTCCTTCTTAATTATTATTTAAATAACAATAATTAAAAATGAATATGGGCTAAAAATCTCTAATGGGCTATTGACCCACTTTCTATTTTTCCCAAATTTTAAATCCCAAATTCCAACCGGCCCGACTTTATACGGCACAATCCAAAGCACAATATTTGACGGTTAGTCAACAATTCAAGCTTTTCAAGCTAGCCACTTTGGACCCTCATTTCTCATTCAAACAAACTCCGTTTTTGAAAGTCAAAAAATAGTTCCAACAATAACACACTCAATACATTGCATAATCTGTACCATTACTTGATATCATCTATTTTATAGGCTATTCATTTGGATCTCATTATGTTACAATTGTGCTACAGAATCTTCCACCTCCCAATTCTCTGCTGCACGTGCCTCATCTTCATCCACTATAGCTCTCCCACATCCTTGTAACTTATCAAAAACATGGTTTTTTGAACCGGAAAAAGAAAACAGATTAATATATTGTATTTAGATGCCTTATCGATGCTTATTTTGACAAAAACTTTCGGGTTTATGAAATATACAAAAACATTCAGTCTTATTATCGATATAAGGAGAAATATAAGCATGACTAATTTATATGTAAATATACGAGCTACTGAAAATAATAAAAGCTTTTTATCCTACTTGATATTGATTTTTTGCTTTACGTTTTTGGTTATAGAGTTTAACTATAGAAGCCATGACTTTTATTTTAAATATTGATGAAAGTATGAATGGCTATGAAACTTTAAATGATCTCATAAATTTTTATTTTTTTTGTTAACACATTTTAATAATTAATTATATATATATAATTTTTTCCAAGAGATTTGTTAATTATGGAACCGATCTAATTAATTGAAACTAAATTTTTTTTTGTATGGACTAAAAATTCCATAATGTAACGCACATCTTGAATCTCTAAGTTAATATTTATCATCAGGTGTGAGAACCTTTACACCATGTGTAGATCCTGGCATACCAGCATAACTATACGTAATGTCATGTCTAACTTGCATTTTACCGTTTATGATTGTGAATCTCCATGCTTATTCTAGTACTAACTTCTTTGATCTCGTCTAGAAATCATGACATGTACATGTGTTCCATCAATTGCACCAAAAAATGCATTTAAAATGTGGTTACTTATAAAAGTTATCAGATTGTAAATTTGGGTGAACTTGCATAAGAACTTACATAATGTGGTCAATTAACACTTATCAGTTCTTATGCAAGTACATCCAAAGTTACAATCTAATAGGTAGTCACATTTTAAAGAATTTGCTAGTGCAGTTGATGGGGCAAATGTACCAATAATGGTTCTTGACAAGATCAAAATACTAATAATGGTTTTTGCCATCGTGTGCAATATACGACTTAGACATTACGTTACATATATTTACGCTCGTATTTCGGGATTTGCATGCACACGATGCAATTAAAAGTTATCTCGCTTGCAATGGTTGGTGATCATAATTTCCCTCAT
The DNA here is from genome assembly GCA_900406355.1 of Erysimum pusillum. Taxonomy (NCBI): domain Eukaryota; kingdom Viridiplantae; phylum Streptophyta; class Magnoliopsida; order Brassicales; family Brassicaceae; genus Erysimum; species Erysimum pusillum. Next base: position 10,833 of record OVBW01002415.1, read on the forward strand.
CTACCTGATGGCAAAAATTACTACAAAAATTCAGGATATGTGTTATGACATGAATGCTTTTCTCCATACATAGGAGATCGGTATCACCTAGATCGGTTCCTCAACCAACCAACCACAAGAAAAAACTATAGAATAATGTTTAATGGTCTTAATTCATCACTTCGATCTATTATTGGACGAATTGTGGAGTATGGAAAAAAAAACTTCAAAAGTTGTAAAATATGAAGCGAGATATAAAATTTATAAGATGCAAAAAAATTTAGTTGCTACCATGTCTTTCCACAATTTTATTCCCGGCTCGAATCTTATGGATTTCAGCTTTAATTTTATAAAATTGATACAAATTTACAGTTGCATCCACATTTTTCATAGCAAATCAAAATTTTATTAATATTTATAGTAGCAATCACATTGTCTACTGGATAAACTTTGTATAGCCAAAAGCATAAAACAAAAATCATTATCAGTTAGCCTCTTAGTATAATAAAACAAATGCTGTAATTGATTTACTATGTTACGAGATATAAAGAGGCAAACCACATCATATTATTTGGAGATGTCAAAAACGTAAAGAGATAGTTCAACGTTTTTTAATATAATTGATCTAATTTTAGTTATATACATTTTATTAAATAAATAAACATGGATTATGTTTACCATAACTTTGTTTTACATGTTCACGAAACAAATTTACTGAACTGTTTTTACCAATATAATGAAGACTCAAACATTGAGTGAGATCTTCACTCAATTTGGTATTTCTGATTTATAACCAATACAAATGGGTAATATGCAAAGAGAAACAAGAATGGCTAAACGAACTATGTTGCATTCAAAGAGAAAAATTATTGACCAGTTTCATGGTTAAATTGTAACATTTTCATAAAATATTCAAGTTTAAGTTTGGCCAAAAAAAAATCTAAACAGAGATGATTTTTTTTTTTTTGGGCTAAAAACAGAGAAGATATGAACGTTTTTATTGAGATATGAATTAATAATTATATACTTGATTTCAAATTTCACCAAGTAGTCATATATAATAATATAGTCATGTGACAAATAGTCTTTTATTAAGCAACAAAAAACAATATGGTCATCTTACAAATTCACCTTAATCTTAAATGGGCTTTGTTAAAAGCATAGTTGCTTATCAACAACTTTTCAAAGAAG
>OVBW01002417.1:0-11994 GCA_900406355.1 Erysimum pusillum
CATATTATACATTAGAAAGAAATTCACATATTCATCCAATGAAATAAATCAAACGATATCCATGCTTACTAAACTTAACAAAATAGTTCGACATCAATTATTGACACATATAAAGTATAAACCAATACAAAAATAATTAGATTTTTATTAAATCTTACCTTATCATACAATAATAGCTTCTAGATCAATCAGTTGAAACATCATCGAAATCTTCATGTATCGATACATATGGTTTGTTTCACATCTTTCAAATTTACAACCATAATAAAAAACATAACTAAAATTTCTATAAAATTATATTAACAGTTATGAAACGCAATAAATCCATATGAGCTAATATGAAAACTTATCAAGGTATATATATAAGAAACTAAGAGGCAGTGAAAATTTTAGGGGTTTTTTCCATTAATTCGATGATATATTTAAAAGTTATATCTATATTTACCCGTAATTATCGACGAAATTTTTTAAAAATTCACTTTTTATATCTAATTCACTTTTTATGGATTTAGGGTTAGTATACTAATTTTTAAATTTATTTTTACGAAAACCTATCAAGGTATATATATAGAAAACTGAGAGACGGTGAAATTATATTTTTGTATTTTAAATTTTAATATTTTCTCATAATTATTTTTTTACATATTTAAAATTATTCAAACCAAATATTTTCTGACACGTGTCAAAATCTAAGATCGTTGAAATCGACACGTGGCATAATCTCGTGAGTTAGTAACTTCGAAAACCCAACTTTATATAATAAGATGTCTTATTATATATATCTCATATATGGAATATTCTATACATCGATATACGAAGATGAGATATTATAACAACCATCGAACATAATATAGCCTTAATCCGAGAAATTGAGCTAAAAGGAGTTGTTCGATCGTTGGATATATTCCTATCAAATCCTGCACTTGCAACAGATCTAAAGAAGAAGTTAGCAAAATTGTTGTCATGTCATCAGGAGAAGGTTCATGTGAATGTCCATCAACTTAGTGTTCCTTCTAAGCAAACATTTCGTTCTTCAGAAGCTAATATAAAAGAATGCAGCACCAAAATTGTTGATGCTCCTGATCAGAGGCTGGACAATTCGGTTGAAAATCCAGCAAAACACCTTATCCCAGGTTGAACAGTTTCAAAGAGTTTACTAGACCCTCATGGTGAACAAAACCCCCTTGCCTATGTTGCGAATCGTGAATCAATTGTCAGCTGCAATCGAAGCTCAACTCTCTCTATTTACGATCAAGACACTCACACTCGAGGAGACAAAACAATCGAACACTTTGAACAAAGTCTCGGCCAGAAGAGAGTCCAGCAGTCCACTATCTTAAGTTTACAAGATCATTGAGAGTTCAACAAACCGGAGGTTCACGACTATTAGTATTCTCATTCCAAAGATTATAGAATAAACACATTACCGTCATTCTCTGTTATAGTTTTAACAAACCAATCTAATCTTTAACCATTACCTGTACAAGTAAAATTTTGTTTCAATATAAAAAATCAGTGCTTAACCATGATTCAAATTCACAAATCTCACCAAACTTAATATAGGACATGTGTTCAAGTTTATTTCTCTTCATCGAGTGGGTGGGAAAAAGATTTTTTTTTTTTTTGCTATGAATGTTAATGGTGGGAAAAAGATTTCATCTTGGGTTGTCACAGGGCCTATAATGTTGAATCTTACTGTACTGTCCGGTCATCAAAGTCCCGTAAATGGTCTCTAGAATTGAGTTTGAAGGTACTTGAGATTGCTCGGTTTGATAAAGGACTTGATTCCTTTTGCCCTCCGGCGAATCTTGAGTCCCAAGGAACTCTCTAATTAAGTCTAATGTCGTTGGAGATTCCTCGGGTTGAAGCACTTGATCGTTCGTTGTTGGCTTGTTGCTCATCGCAGTATTGGTTCCCTTTAAATATATCATATGACTTAAGCCCTTGTCGAAGAATCTTAACAGTTGATAGCTTTCCTTACTGACACGATCCAACGGATACAACTTGAAATGGGTTGAAACGCAGCGTTTTTATTTGTTTTGTCACTTTGTGGGTAGGATTTATATTTATTCTCAAACTATTATTTTTTTAAAAGTATTATTATCTTCTCTGAGTTTCTTATGGATAAACCTCTTAATATTTTCATGCTTTAACCTTTTTACTTTTTGTCCAAAAAAAAAAAAAAAAAAAACTTTTTACTGAGAAATTCATCAAAATCCCACATTTTTTATTTTGTTTTCAAAAATTCCATAGATACAAAATTGATTTTCAATGGTTTAGATGTAGAATTTAAAATCTTTGGTTTGGTTAACTATTTCACATTTAAAATATAATTTTTAGAGACTTAAGGTTTAATGTTTAGGACTAGATGGCCCACTAAATTCAGAAGATTACTAATTATTTTAACTAACTATGATAAAAAGTGTGAAAACCCTTTAACAAAAAAAAAAAAAAAAAAAAAAAAANTTCTCAGAAGTTTATAAATAGACTTTCCTACCATATCAAAAATTTGATACAATATACTCCAATTAGATATCGAGTATTATACTATATATTTGAATATTTGATACTGTAGGATCTATTTATTTTAATTATTTAATGTTAATGTAGTAGGTTTTAAACATGCTCTATGCATGGGATATTTTTAGAAATTTGTAGCGCGAGGTATAATTTTTAGTGAAATTTTTATATGTATTAATAATATTTCCAAAAAAATTTGAAGACAAAAAAAGGAAGATATGAAATTTGTGGTTTCAATACATAAAAAGAATCAAACATGAGGAGTAATTATCAGTCAGTGGTAGCTAAAAACCACAAAAAAATAATTTAAACACAACAAATAACCAAAAAATTAGCATCGATAGTACCTTATTCACATTTTCGAAGCGTCAATACTAACCATCAAACGTTCACAATATAAACTCGACTCTAATTATTAATGGAAAATTAAAACTATTAGTAAAAAGCAATACGAAAATTTATTGAGAATTTACGACAATAAAAGATAAAATCAGACTTTCTAATACTTTTTTACAGATTATCGACGTAAAAATTATAACATTAACACAACTCATATATTCATACGGATAAAATGAAAAAAAAAATATTATATTTACAACATAGATTAGGACATGTTGATCATTAGTAAAAATTAATACCAAGATTCGATGAGAATTTACCACTCTAAAAGATAAAATCAGACTTTCTAATATTTTCTTACAGATTATCGATGTAAAAATTAGAACACTAAAACAACTCATATATTCATGAAGAAGAAAACAAAAAAAAAAATTTATTTTACAATATAAATTAGGACATGTTGATCAACTGAAACAACATCCAATTTTAGATCGATTCACGTCATTGTTTCTACAAATACAACTTACGATTTTACATAAAACTAAACATCATTATTATTTCAATAATACTATCATGTATAACTAAATCGTAGTATCAAAAAAAAAATGTAGTGTTAGTTATGATGTGAAAGTGAATATCAAGCAGGGTATTTATATAAAACTAAGAGGCGGTACAAAATGAGGTTTTCCTCTTGTTTGATGATATCTACGAAGCAAAAAAAAAAAAATTATATATTTTAAGAAACGAATTGTTATCATAAAAGTTAATTATCATAAAAATAATCATTATTAATGGTAATGTTAAAGAATATTTTCTTTTGCTGAAAAAAAAAAAAATTTCTTTTATCTTCGTAAAAAATGGAACAATAACATAAGTATTCTAGATTTACAATTATATTCTAACTTTTTTTATTTGGATTTTTGATGCTAAGTATAATTTTCCTTTCTACGATTTAACATATTTAAATTACAATCTCAAATATATTTTTTTTGCAAAATTAATATTTTTTATTTGTATTTTTGATGCTATTAGATTTTTTTTCTTTCAATTTATCATATTTAACATATAATCTCAAATATCTTATCAAATTTTCCTTTTTATTTGTTACGAAACTATAAGTAACTTTTCTTATTTGTAAGCAAAACTAACTTTTTTCTTTTATTCTTGTTGCTAAGTAGAATTTTGTTTTTTTACGATTTAACATATTTAACATATAATCTCTAATATCTTATTTTTGCAAAACCGCAATCGCTAGAGATGAGCCGTACATTTCCCGGCCAAGGATGGCTTCAAGTCCAAGCATTGATTAGTGACTTGATGCGATTGTCGTCACTGGCCTGTTTTTTATCCGATTTCACAAACACAACGTTGACACGTTAGCCTCAAGCGATCATTGTTTGTGACCACAACAATAAGTATAATCGGTTATGTGAAATTGAATCGATGATTTCCTTGATCCGCTGGTCACTGACCTGCTTGGCGGGATTGCTCACAATCTTGACATTGATCCTGCTATCCCTAAGAGCAGTGGTGACATGGACAGACACCCGATCGGTCTCTGCTGCCACCGTCGTGATATACACGGGGCCTCTGATACCACGGTCTCTCAGGTAACGCGCAATCCTCTCCTTCAAACTAGCAAGATCGCAGTCATGAGGGACATTGCAGTTCTCGATGTCCCACAATACGAACGTGATGGCGTCGGCGTAAGCTTAAAGAATCTGACCTTGTGTGTCCCGGATGGCCATTGTCTGCAAAAAAAAAAAAGGAACAAAAAAGGAAACAAAAGGAAAGTTTATTCTTAAATCTGTGTATTTTCGCTACGTGAATAGTTGGGTAAACTACAATTGTGTCAGGCACTAGTACACTTTTTTCTCTTCATTTGCTATATGAAGTGACTTTTTTTTTTTTTTTAAGTGACTTGTTTGTTAAAACTAGTGACCAAATTGAGTTGTGAATGGATGTTTGATTCAGGTTTGTGACAGGGAGAAGATGCACATGATTGCAACCTCTTTGTAATCTCTGGATTGATGATAAGTATTGCTGCTTTGACCTCTGTCTCTCTGCACTTGAACTGAATGTGCCTTGGCCTATGAACGCCTAGTTGCTATGTGACTGATTATAGACATTAGTCGGCCGATTGGTTTTGTTTGTCAAAGTAGTGAGAGGTTAATAGTGTTGGTGTATTTTTACTGGATACTGGTTAATTTTCTGGTTATTCTACTTCAGTTTTTAATAATTTGGTGTATCTTTTTTATTGTTGACCAAACCTATTTATGAATGCAAATTTGGATTTTAATTTATAAATTTTTGTATTTTATATGAATTTTATGACCAAAATAAATTTATATATGTATAAAAACTTATTATTTGAAAATTATTTACTTTTGAATATATATAAATTTATAAATTTTTTGTATCAATTTAGTGACCAAAATAATTTTATAAATGTAAAAACTTCTTATTTGAAAATTATTTAATTTTGACTATATTTTAGATAAAAAAAATTAAATCAATATGGTTACACTTTGGTATAATATGGTTAAATACTACAATACTTAACCAACATATGAAATCACATATCAACCTTCTCTGACCAAACTCAATATAGGATATTATGTGATGTGACTAACTAGGCCCAATGGGCCTATCAAGATTTTTAGAGAAGCCTATTTACAGTATTTTTTTTGCAGTTTTACGGAAATCTCCACCACCAATTGGAAGGTTTTAGTTTCATCCTCGTATCCCAGTTTCTCAGTCACAGTGCTTAATCTTGCTGGGTTCGAGTTGATTTCTCATCATAAATTGAAAATTTTCCTACGAAAAGGCCTTACTATCCACGATTCACAACGAGGTGAGTCGTTAAATTTGATTTTGATTCCTCTCTCTCTACCACAAATTGTTTCCTTTCAACTAAAGGAATCTGCAATTGAGTACTGTTTGGTAACTGGAATTATGTTTAATTCAAGTGAATGGTTGTGTTTACAATCGTTAATTTGATTCAATTGCTTCACTTGTCGTTGCTCAAACAGTGTATTGAGAAGTGTTTGGTTTCACCGGCTCCAATTGCAAGAACACAAGAAATGCAAAGTCTTAGTCAACTTGGACCGTCGGAGATTTTCCTCGTCGCCAGAAGAGAAAAACCCAGTACGAGGTTAGTTATTGAGTGGCTTCATACATTGATTTTCTTATGAATACTCTTCTTAATTTGTCTGCTTGATTCTACTAATTTGCAGGGCACAGCTTTGGTTTACGGGAAGACTCTCTTTTAGACAAGAAACATATGGTGAGTCATCAAAATGATACATAGAAGAAGTGAATCTATCTCTTTTTCTCCAATGTTGATTATAATGATGTTGTTTTATAGGACTTCGTTTAAAGAATAGAGTAGAGTTTAGTCCAAGACCTGTGCCTCCAAATCTGATTGCAGCAGAGAAAGAAGAAGCTAAAGCTGTTTTAACTCTATTCTTCAAGAAACAAGGTCTTAGCAACAGTGTCTCCTCTCGGTTAATCAACAAGTCTGATCAATTCATTGACCATTTAGTCTCCAAACTTCATTCTGTTTATAAAGCTCGATACCTCGTAGGTTCGATATTTCTCCTCTTCTGATCATTTACTATAAATGATAAGAGCTTGACCATGAACTTTAAAAGTTTGATTGTTTAATTGTAAACAGGAAGAGAGCTTACTACACTTGAGATTCGAGATTCTCTTATTCCTTATCTCGAACAACTTCATGAAGAGCACGGTGAGCTTCTCGCTGAGCTTGTTGTGAGCTTCCCTGATCCACCAGCTGAGCCTAGACCTGTTGCTTCATCTCCACTTCCGGTCCTCTCACCTCGGGGTGACACAGATTCTGCTGCAGACACTCGGAAACTCAGAGCTGTGTCTAGGGTCAGTGAACTTGATACAGAAGGTGCATTACGTCCTCAGACACTTTACCTTCTTGACCTTGGTTTAAACCTCGAGCAGATCAAAACGATCACTCGCAAGTTTGCTGCTTTTCCTTATTACAGTCTTGAGGGAAAGATCAAACCTGTAGTGGAGTTCCTTCTTGACCTCGGAATACCGAAATCAGATATCCCTACAATCCTCTGCAAACGCCCACAGATATGCGGAATAAGCCTAACTGATAACCTCAAACCGACAATGGCCTTCCTCGAGACACTTGGCATCGATAAGAATCACTGGGCAAAGATCATTTACCGTTTCCCAGCCATCCTAACTTACAGCCGCCAGAAACTTACTTCAACTGTCGAGTTCTTAACCCAAGCAGGTCTCACAGAAGTTCAGATCGGGAAAATTCTAACCCGATGTCCAAACATCATGAGTTACAGCGTGGAAGACAAGCTTCGTCCAACTATGGAGTACTTTAGATCGCTCAATGTCGATGTTGCGGTTCTCCTACATCGATGTCCCCAAACGTTTGGTTTAAGCATAGAGTCGAATTTGAAACCTGTAACCGAGTTCTTCCTCGAAAAGGGTTATGGTTTAGATGAAATAGGGATCATGATCTCAAGATATGGAGCGTTGTACACATTCAGCTTGAAAGAGAATCTGATGCCGAAATGGGATTACTTTCAGACAATGGATTATCCGAACTCAGAGCTTGTGAAGTTTCCGCAGTTTTTCGGGTACAGTTTACAGGAGAGGATCAAGCCGAGGTATGAGCTGGTGAAGAGAAGTGGAATAAGACTGCTGCTGAACCAGGTTTTATCGCTGTCTGGTATTGAGTTCGAGAAAGTTGTTAAGAAGAAGATGATGAAACTTGTGTCTGTTAACCAAATTGCTGAACAAAGTAGTGGCGAGTAAACTTTTAGTTTAGAGTAATTTAAATTTCCGGGAAGATTTGCTGGAACTCGATGCGAGTAGCAGAAACTAATCCTGGTAATGCCAAATCTTCTAATTGATCCATTCTGCCGCAAAATGGCACTCTTAAACTTGCCATTACTGAGGTAACCAATCTAACCGGGTTAATTTGTTTTCTAGCACCTTTTGGAACTTGGAATGAGGTGTAAGTGATTGACTCTATAACATGTCTTCTTTTTTCAAGAACATAAATATTTGATTTTGTTGTTGAAAGAAAACATACATCAACAATGGAGGATAGTGTAGAAATTGCGTCACAGAACAAGCATGATCATATAAGTAAAAGCCAATGAACACTTCAAAACGTAACAAAGACGAGAGAAATGTTAAAGAAAAAGAAATTCATGGGTTACAACGGTTCGCAGGTAGCCAAGAAACGGAGTTCAGTTGCTTTGTCTTCCCATTCGACACCTTCCAACCATTTGTTTTCTCCGTATTTTACGACAAGTTCTACACCCGCAGTTCCACTTTCAGAATCCAATGAAAGCTTTTTCAGCTTTGGACAATGTTCTTGTACTGCGAGCTCACTTAGACGTGGAAAAGACAGAGGTTTCCAGTAGATGCTCTTTAGCTTAGGTAAATCAGATAAGCTAAGACACTCTAGTTTTTGAAAAGGAATGATAATACTTGCATCCTCATCTCTAATAGTGACAGCTTTTTCTTCATTTATAATATCTTCTAGTTTTTCTGCAAAACGAACATCGAGATAAGTAAGGTTTGGAGCAAACAATAGCCATGTCAAATCTTTTAGACCATCGCATTGTCCTATAGAGACTTTGGAGAGGCTAGAGAATCATGATGATGCACTCCTCTCTATCTTTATCTCCTTCGTTCCACACTTCCATATGCCGATACGACGGATAGTACCCATGGTTGGAAAAGTTAATATTTTGAATGATTCTTCCTCAATCTCTATAAGCTCAACATATAGTATAGATTTCGCCAATCTCTGAGAGCATAACAATTGCTCCAAAACCAAACTTGAGAAGATATCTATAGTTAGAACTTCTAGATGTTCTAAAGCCTTTTTGGACTTTTGTAGTCTCAGTGTGCTTAAACTCAACAACTTAGATATTCCGGCAATACTCACCAATCTCTTCATGGACTCCAAATTAAGATGGATTAGCTTTTTCAACTCTTGTAAACCAACCGGCAACCTCTGGATGTTTGTATATGACAAGTCGAGATATCGCAAGGAGACTAACTCCGATATTTGCTTTGGTAATCCAATGAGACTACTACTCCATGATAGATCCAATACGACGAGGTTAGGCATAAACCGGAAGAATTCTCCGGATATATTTACCAATTTGTGGTTTTTTTGGAGGAGTAGAGTTGTAAGTTCAGGACATGTGGGGCAACCTAATATATTTTCAAGCTCATTTTTCATCAATGACACCTTTCTCAGAGCTCTCCAATCCTTCACTTTTGGTACTGCATGTAACCCAACACCGGCTCGCACAATGCGCTGATCTTTGTGCTTTCCAAGATCAGATGATATCCATAGAGCCATCTCACGAACCACATCATGCATTTTCACTTCTGTTTTCTTCCATCCTTCCTCCAATAACAAACATGTACGGACAAGGGTACCGATGATCTCATAGCCTTCGTTTATTGCTCTCTCTAAACCGTCCTTTGCATCTATAAATCCTTCACATATCCAATAGTCTATTAACTCCTCCTTTTTAATCTCATAATCTTCAGGAAATAAAGAGCAATATAGCAAACATGATTTGACATGCTCCCTATTTAAATTATCATAGCTATACTTCAAAATCGGAAGAATTTCGTCTTCCATGCCTTGAAACTCTATGGATGATGAAGTTAATATATCAATCGCGTGACACCATTCTTGAACTGTGCTTTTGCATGCCATTGTTTCTCCAATGACATTAAGTGCCAATGGTAGACCACGACATTTTTCAGCTACTTTTTTCGCAAGTTCACGAATGTCCGGATGGCATATCAAAGTGTTTTCTCCTACTTTCTTTTGAAACAACTCCCATGCTTCTTCAGGTTCTAAACAACTAACTTTCATCGGGTCATCAACTCCCATACGTCCACAAACATCTCGAGAACGAGTAGTAAATGCTATTATGCTTCCATTTTCTCTGCTTGGATACGGAACTCCAACCAATTCTAAGTTCACTTTTTCCCATATATCATCCAACAACAACACAAATCTATGTTTCCTAAGGACATTGTGTATGTCAACGGCTCTCTGGTTTTCGGTTTTTTTGTCCCACTCCCCACCCGAAAGACATAGTCTTTTTGCAATGTCTTCTTGAATCCTATAGATCTCTGGAGTTTTAGACACGACAACCCACATCACAATATCAAATCCACCATCTATTTCAGAAAACTTATTGTTGATTTGCGTGAGAAGTGTAGTTTTTCCCACTCCACCCATACCATACAGACCCATAATCTTGAATCCATCTTTCATGAGAGAGTTCCATACCATTTCAAGCATTGTCTTTTGACCAACAACTGTGGATTGAATAGGCATCTCCTCCACTTGAGCTACCAGAGCTTCCTCAGTGACCACATCAAATTCTCCTTGAATAGAGAGACTCACAACTTCCTTCAACATCACGCTAACCATTTTCCCATAACGATAACTCTTTTTTGAATTTTTCGAGCAAAACGTACAAAAACACAACCTCTTCATCTCAACCTCTTTAGTACTAAACAAATCTATGAATCGGTTCTCGATAGTCGCGACATTTATAAGCCATACCTGGACTCGGTGAAGCCTTTGCCGACGCCCTGTAAACTCTTCTTTATCGACCCTTCTTTTCACATCATCTTGCTTTGTCTTGAGCACTTCCATGGCTTTCTGCAGAGCTGCTAGATTCTCGGGAAGGCTATGAATATAACTCTTTCTAACGCATAACCATTGAGAGAACTGATTCACAACTTGATCACATGATACCGACACCGACACCGAGATACAACCGCCCATCTCGGCTCAAGACAAGAGAGAAGATTGGATTCAACTCACGCACCGATCTTGAAAGTCAATTTCCCACGAAAAATACAAGACTATACGAAGTTACGAACCACGACCACATGCTTCGTTTTTTGTAATATTTTATGGACGGCTAGTAACATTTTGTGGGACAGTTATAATATTATAATATTCAAACTGGTAAGTCGTGGAGCAAGTGCAAGACGTAGAGAACTACACAGCATTTGAACATGGCCGTGGGTTTAGTAATTCAATCCAAAAAGACAAAATCCACACAAGATGTTCTATATTTCAAAGCACATTTATTCATGATATTTTGTTCTAAAAATAAATAATAATAATAATAATAATAAATTAAATGGATCTCTTGAATAGTTAAGAAATCCATCTCAGTGTTTCTCAATTATGAATTTCTTAACTATTTAAAAGACTCATATAATGTTTTATTACTAATTTTTACTTTACACTATTGTAGAGTTTGAATATTAAAAAAATTGGTAAAGATAGATTAAATAAATAAATAAAAATATGCAAAACATAAGGATAATTAAGAGCAACAATAAAGTAAAATACAATTTTTAAGAGCTTAAAAATATAATTTATAGTATTGAGAAACCAAAAAAAATCACAAAACATTTGACATCTCATAACAAAACTGCTTTTATAGCCTAATCAACTTTTCTTGGTCAAAATGTTACCAGTAAAATAAAATATCCACAGATTTATTTACATATTCGCATATTTATTTCATATTTTAAGCCTAACAATCAAATTTTTGTATTTGATATTTGTGGTAGTTTTATTAGAGGTGAGAGAATATAGTCTGCTTGACACTTTTTTTGGTAAGTTTATAAGAGGTAAGTGCGATTATGACTATTGACTATCAAGAATTTGATTAGTCATTGACTCGAATCATGGCTTATATATGTAACGTTGAATATCATTAGAGAAATATAAGTAAAATTATACCGAACAATGGTTTTGCATTTAGTGCTTGTTCTATCCTTTTATTTGCGTTTAGTGCAATTGGCCGAAGGAAACATTGATGTGAGATTCTATAACTTCTACTTTGTTTATCCATTCTTTAAAATTTGATATTCTCAGTTTCTAACTAGTTCTGTTTTAAATTTTTGGTTCTCAATTTTACAGGATTTCACTTGTGTTGATATATACAAACAACCAGCTTTCCAACATCCACTGTTGAAACACCACAAAATTCAGGTTTGGTGGTTAACCTTTACTCAATTAAATATGAAATAACTATGAAGAACACTTTTTATATTGAGCATACT
>OVBW01002419.1:0-11990 GCA_900406355.1 Erysimum pusillum
CTAACAACCTAATAATCGGTCACATCCCTTCAGAGAGACCCTAGCCTAATAAGGAAACTACTCAAACATAAAAATAGAGACAAAGATGAAACTATAAAGAAACATCTTTATAAAATAAAACTAAGAGTATATTGAGATGTGAATCTCTTACAAACTCTAAAAGCTGTAGAATGAATTGTGTGTAAATACAAGAGGCGAGCCCCTCCTTATATAGTAAAGGGAGAGAGGCCGCAAAAGGAAAAGAAAAAAGAAAATGGAAAGAAGAAAAATGGAAAAACTTGGAGAAGAGGCAAGCAGGGGTCGATCGATCCTCAGGTAGGATCGGTCGATCCCACCGTCTTTTCGTCTTGGGCCAAAGCCTTTTATTGGATCGAGCGGTCCATGGGCCTGGTTGGTTAGTTATGCAGCCTCTTCAACCGTGGGTCGCAAATCTTCAGGGATCGATCGATCTTTTGTGTGGATCGGTCGATGCTTCTTTATTTCTTCATGATTGGTCGACTTCTTCATGCTTAGCCCATTTGCACCCTTATTTGATCCAAAATCTTTTATTTTCCAATATTCTCTCTTTGAACCTGAAAATCACTAAATAAAGCAAATAGTCCTAATATCTATCTAATATAGGTTAGTTGACTCAAAATACAATCCTAAAACTTAGACTAAAAACGATAAAAACCAGACTCATCATATATAACATTTGTTGAGTTGTGTATATAAATGCAAGTTGGGGATCCTTCACTCGGGTAGCGAAAGCTCTCAAAGTAGAAGCCAACACCGGCAGCGCCCATTTTTTTAATTTGGTCGATCACAGTGTCCGCAACCTTAACATCCTTAACAAAGTCAGTGACATGGTTTCCTAGTTGTTGTAAGGTCCCAATACCTGTTTCGAACTCGTCCAAGCAGATGTGGAAGACGCTGGTAACAAAAATTCTAAATACAGAATTTGGTCCACTACAAATCACAACTAGAAAAGCAGTCTCTTCAGGTCCTTCTTGACATAATATTCGCAAACCTTCGAGCTCCGTGGTGGTTAGATTTCCAGCAACAACACACTTAGAGAAGAAGAAACGGTAAGTAGAGTCTTTGTTGAGCATATTTGTGTGTAAAACAAACTCACTAAGACAGACCGACTTCAAGATGCGGGGCGAGAAGACGGTGTTGCAAGTTGTATTCGATGATGAAATAAAAGGACCTAAATACCTGAAACCATAAATTCCAAGACGACATAATATCTCTATTTTTAGTTCTTCCGGTAACATATCCATGAGGAACCACATATGTGAACAAAGAAATTTATTTATTTTTTTCTTTTGTGGTGAAGCTGAATATTTAAAAGAAGCAATGTGGGGAACTTTAATGGTGGTGTTGGTTGAAAAATGTTATATGATATCTTTAAATTATGGTAATAATATTAGTATGATAGATGTGATGTCGTCAATATAATGTGGATGGTTGGAGAATAAAATTAAAATATGCGAAGGAAGAAATTGAGTTCGTTTAAAAAAAATATTGGTCATGCATGCAACCATTGATTTAACACTACAGCAATAAATCAACATGACACACACAAATCCAGAAAGACAAGACATACTCTGATGGACTTGTCAATATATATCCACTTGTTAGTGTTAAGAGCTTGAGTGTAAGAGGGTGAAATAAATGATGATGTTGGAGTGAAGTGAGTGAGTTAATTTTTTTTTGTTTTTTTCCTCTATACATGGTATAAATATAGAAGGTCAGCAATAGTGAGGAACCTATAACTCAAAAACTTTGTAATATATATATCATAGGAGAAGTAGATAATGGTTTATTTCTCACCGAAGATACTGATAGATATAGTGCGGAGGGTCGGGAGAGATGATTTCAGAGACCTAGCTCCAATCATTGCCAGTAGACGACTAATTTGTGCCCTGAGGGTAGTTATCTCTGCACTGGAAGAAGGGGCAGAATGCGAGCTGCGCATAGGAGGAATAACATTATCATCTGTAGGAAGAGAACTCCCACATTTACAGCGCATGTTTTTCTTTTTATTGCAAATACACAACCTCTCCAGCGACTTATCCCCACCTCTCCAATCCAGCTTAGAAAATACGTAACCTTCCTCGATTAACTTCACCATATGCCCAACTTTTGGGTCACCACTCACACCACCTACATAGGAATCATTTCCGCCATCACTTGATATAGAAACAGTGTGAGTAACATAAAGCTGCAACTAGTGATGAAAGGTGAAGTCTCGCTTAGTGATTTAATAAACTACGTAGGAAACTAAATACACTATATTTAAAGAAACATACCTCACTATCATTCTCCACATGTAAGATGTTTTCAGTGTGATAAGTCTTCAGCTTTGGTAAGACGGTCAATCCACGATCATAGAAGGTACTAACATCATGAGAGGAGGGCAAGTAGCATAGGAGGAGTCGTACTGAAAGATCATCAACTGTATTGCAAAGGGAAAGCCAAGCAGGACCAAAGAAGGTTGTTTCATCTTCTTCACTAGGAAAGACTGGCAACGAACTTGTTTTCCCATTTTTACCATACGTATAATATGTTCGAAAGAATGGCGACCCCAAGGGTAAGAGAAGAAATAAATCTAAGTCTTTAAACATCTCAATAATAGGGAAAGAATGCATGATAGGCTGGGTGCCATAAATTAAAACACCTTCAACAATAACAATTAGGGAGAGATCTAACTTCCTCCAGCCGGGCAGTCCTGGTTCAGACTGCAGTTTGTTTACAATACCCTCAATAGTAATGTGTTTCTCAGGACCAACAAGTGTATACCAATAGGCAGAATCAGGGTCGGAAGGAGTCTGTGTAGCAACAACTGTTTCCTTAGCTGGGTAAGGGCCACAACGTAATCCAGTTACTTTCTCAAACTCAGCCAATAAAAATCGTAGAGGATAACCTCCAAACGTGAACCAAAGTTCCTGAGAGTTGTTTGTCACAAGTTAAATGGAGAGAAAATTGTCCACAAGTTTACCATATAGTAAGCATTGCCGAATAGGCAGATAAAAAAATGAGCTGAATCGGGACTGCTTAAGTTTGCGGAGCTCGACAGAACCCTCCAAGGCAGATAAAATGTCAACCAGATCCTGAGGCTTGGAGTATGAGTTCACCCTCCTTTCAGTTGGATACCTACCAGTCGAGAACAGACGTCTCGGCAACGCTTTCCCGTCTGTGTTGGCCTCATCAAGCTCATCTTAGGTTTTCATGAAAAGAAATTAAACAATGTTTCGTTATTTGAGATTATGAAATAATATTGGAGATGGAACAAAATAAGTAAATTACATGCAGAAGAAGATACAAACAGCCCAACACTTGTATAGTCATCATGATCATCAGATTCATGGTGCGAAGTAGTAAAACTTAAAGACGTGGAAAAGGTGGCATTTGTAGAGATAGGTGATGGAGACTTAGACGGGAAGGCAGAGATTGCGTGGAGATCAAGTGAAAATGTAATATTATTGTGGTTAACAACATTAATGTCAGACCTAAAATAGTGAGGGATAGCAAATTTAGTAACAACTTATGAGTGGACATTTATGCAACATTACAAAAGATAATGAAATTTTGCCAAAAATTATGTTAAACAGTTAACAAAGTAAGTAGAATTCGAGGGAAGTTTTTTGTATAAATGGGCAGTTAGTGGATATTAATACAATAATAGGCGATTTTCACTTGACAGAATGCAACAATATAAAAGTAAGCAGTGCTAATAAATTGCAGGAGATGTCTGAAATACCAAAATCTATAAAAAAAAATGTATATTCTAAATATTTTTTTATGATTACGAGAAATACTTACAGACATATATTTGAAAATGTAAAAGCTTAACCTCAGTGGGTTACGATTACAGACTAATATAGTGAACTAGTTTGTTTTGCAAACGAAGTGCTAGAACGATATAGAGGAGTAAAACTGTCAATCCACATATAAGTATACATAGAACAATAAACACAATAGAAGCTAAGATTTACCTAACTTAACACATTGCATATAAAGGACATAAAATTACTTGGTTAACATCCTACAAAGAAAACCAGATATTCCAAGACATTGACACACTCCAACAATTTATAGATACAACTGGGAAAATTAACATCAGCGGTCATGTATCAAAATATTTTTCCTAAAATTATATACAAACTTTGAAATTGTCAACTTATCAAAGTAGCAAACAGTCCAACTCTATAAAGAAATTTTAAAATCAAACTCTCCTACAGAAAATTACCAAAACCCGTAAAGGTAAGGGATAAAGTTTGGTACCTTCATGAGCAGAAGAGAGTTCAATAATGGAGTCACCTACGATAAATTAAAAACAAATAAATGTCCTCTAAATTTGCAATGTAAAGATTTGGACAACCAAATTAGAACAGGTAATTAAGATATAATTCTAAAATAAGCGGGTTCAACATGACTGAGTATGAAATGAACCGGGATGATTGACTGCGAGAGTTCAATTTTTTCTTAATCTAACAATTACAGGTTTAACTTATATTTGCTACATAATTTTCTAAGCATAAGGAAGTTTAACTCACAGACTGTGCGAGTTGAGTTTCGAGAGCGACGCAAACACGGAGCTTTTGTGCGATGTCCATTTCTTGGTTTTTCTATTTAGGCGAAAGGTTCCCGACACAAGGAGATCGCCTTACGGTAAATCTAGTTTTTGCGACAGGATTCGGTACCGGATTGGGGCTACTCGACTCTACTCGCCTTAACCCCTAGTTTAAACCATCGAAACCGATGGATTTGAAATCGAAACTTATATCAGATGTGATTATGGTCCCAAAACAGAAAATCTGTGTGGGTGATTACGATTTCTCGAATATTCCTATAAGTGTACCAGTAAAACCTAGAGGGATAGAAATCGATAATGGAAGAAGAGGGAATTCGTTCCGAAAGAAAAAAAAAATTGAGAAATGAAAACGAATTGTGATGTCATGTAAAGCAGGGTAAGAAAGTAATTGGACTGAGTAGGATGCCTAAATCCGAAGGGCATAAAACATAATGCCCAAAAGCAAATAATAAAGTGAACAAATGCCTTTTTCCAAAATAACTCTTAAAAAAACCCCTGAAAATAAGAAGTTAAAGATATTTATGAAGTTGACTGGTCCGACACCCAAACATATCATTGGTCTTCGACACCCAAACGTATCATTGGTCATTCCAATTATCTCGATAACCATTTTTCTCACCCT
This sequence comes from Erysimum pusillum, assembly GCA_900406355.1. Taxonomy (NCBI): domain Eukaryota; kingdom Viridiplantae; phylum Streptophyta; class Magnoliopsida; order Brassicales; family Brassicaceae; genus Erysimum; species Erysimum pusillum. The sequence goes on from OVBW01002419.1 coordinate 5,202, forward strand.
ATTATATTTTTTCTTCAACAAAGTTGAGGTCATCTATACATTTTTTAACTTAGTCAATCTTTCTTTAAACTTTCTATTCCGAGCAACCATCTATGAGTGACTAAAAGTGTCAAGCGCGTGATTGTCCCAATTAGTATCGGTATGGGGTGGATCTGGACACTAAAATTGTTTTCCATCAAATAGCAAGATATTCTCATACAGGTCATAGGTTAAACATGCTAACATGGTGGGGTTTTGCGGGATAGCCAACAAAACTGAAACTTTATGTTTCTCATAACTGAATTCGAATCTTCTATTTGTTGTAGAGGTATTTTAATCGCCAAGTAGACCAAAAATTCTATACAAATTGAAGTTATTCATTGTGTTAGACAAATTTCAATGAGTCATGTGACCCAGCCACTTAGAGACTTTGAGCATTGACCAATTTCATGGTGCTAGTTACATGGTCACCACGACTCACTATATTGATACAAATTGGCATATGAAGAAGAAAGTCATCGGTTTTAAGCATGTCATTGGTCGTAGAGGAGCAACCATTGCATCCCAACTAGATGATTGTTTGGATGATTATGGTATATAAAAGATTAATACCATCATTTTTAACAATGCTACTGCGAATATTTATGCTCTAAACAAATTTAAGGACACAATGAAGCCGCGAGAAATGGTGCATTAATCTAAGATGGTGAGTTTATGCATGTACGTTGTTATGGTCACATTATAAAATTAATTGTGAAAGATGCTTTATAGAAAATCAATGCTAATGTGGATGTTATTCGTAATGTAGTGACGTGTGCAAGGTCATCTACTCAGAGACTTATATTGTTTGCGTTGCGTGTTGATACATGTTGAATAACTAGAGGTAGTATGCATGTAGACATCAAAACTAGGTGGAATTCTACACACCTCATGTTAACCCATGATCTTAACTTTAAATTGGCATTTGCTAATATACTAGCCGAAGACAAGCTTTATTGTGATTATTTTCAAGAAACAGTTTATGGGAAAAAAGAAGTGCGACTGGGACCGCCTGTTACAAAAAGATTGGGATGATGTGCAAAGGTTGTAAAGTTTCTTACTATCTTTTGCCACTGTAGCTGTGTCAGTAAGAGTTTCTTACTATCTTTTGTAACTATTGAGAATAAATTGATCTCATTGAGTAAGAGTTCTCATGACTTGTTGAAGAGAAAAGCTATTAATATGAGAGAAAAGTTTGATAAGTTTTGGGAAGGGTTCAAAAATACCAGACTTTTGATTGTTGCTAGTGTTTGACCCGAGCAAGAGGATGTCATTTGCATCACTTTGTTTTGAGAGCTTGTATGGTAAAAAGAGTGCAAGATATGTGGAGATAAAGAAATTAGTTCACGATGTGATGCAGATGTTGTTTATTTAGTATACTATGTTGGGTTAAACAAACCTTCCACTGAATTTGGGACATCATCTGAATCTAAGGATCATCATATTGATAAAGGTAAATCAAATGATGGTTTGGACATTTTGGATGATGATTGGTATGAAATAATGAATTTGGTGTCTGAACAGATGGTGAGCGAGAAAAGAAATGAAGGTGCAAGTAATGAGTTGGATACCTATTTGATGGGAAAAGTGGTTGTGACGAAGAATAAGTTGGGGTTTTGTCCAATGACATTTTGTTATGGTGGAGGATTTATAGTTCACAATTTTCAATATGATCAGAGATAACTTAAGATGTTATTACAATGCAAGTTCTACTATTGCATCAGAGTCTGCTTTTAGTACTAGTAGACATATTCTAGATCCATATATGAGTTTTTTGACCCACCATATGATTGAGGTGCTGATGTGCACAGAGCAATGGATGCAGGCTGATCTTCGGTTTAAAGAAAAAGAAACCAGCCTTTCACAAATGCCAGAGGAAATTTAATATATGGATTCATTTGATCGGTGGTAATTATGTATATCATCTTTTAAACTTAATAATTCATATACTTTTATTTCATTCTCTATTACCAATATCTCTTTTTATTATTTAGAGCTTGGGAGAAAATATGATACAAAATAGACATTGATATATATTTATCATGAAGATTAGTGAGGTATAGGCTATAGATAATTAGGAAAAATGTTGAAAAAATTCTCAACTCTACATTTTCGTTGAAAGAAAGCCCGAACTTTCTGGATGGTGAAATAAATATCCAACTTTTTTTACTTGTCTAATAAATCGCAAACTCTTATTGACATTGCCAATAGAAATACAATGTTAAAACAATCAACGAACCAAACAAACGGAATTACGTTTTCGTTTCGTAAGCTAGCGTCAATTAACACGATGTCATATTCGGTCTAACCCAAAGCCCCCTAATCGAATTTTGCCTTCCCAAAATCCCCAAATTGACGATAGACCGAATATGGCGTCCTTTAAATTGATGTTAGCTTACAATAGGGAGACGTAACCCTGTTTTTTTTATCCATTAATTGATTTAATGGTGTGCCTCTATTGACAATGTCAACAAAATATTGCGATTTGCTAGACAAATCAAAACAAGTTGGATATTAGTTTCACCATCCGGAAAGTTTGGGTCTTTTTTCAATGAAAATGCAGAGTGTATAGTAGGATTTTTCAATATTTTTCCCATATTGTTATGTTTGGTTATGATTTTGATTTAATTAAATGTGTGTCTGATACTTTTTTCAGGTGGAGTTGAAAGTGGTTGATTTCGGAGGTAGAAGAATATCATTTTGAAGCATTTGATTTGAGAATGCAAACAATAGTAGGAGATTTGCTTATTTTATGTTTTTGGAACTTTTTTTTTTCTTTAAATGTTTTTTTAACGAATATCATGGCTTTTGTTTTAGAATATTAAATGATTTAGTTATTTTGAATTTTCAATTATGAAAATATGTTATTTTGAATAATAATTCCGTCAATATTTAGCAAAAGAATTAATCAAATTGTAACCGATTAACCGAATAAATCAAAATTATATATAAAAAAATCGATTTAATTAAATTTGGTACTTGTTAATAAAATCCGAACAGAAGCGAACTGTTTCATCGAAGTGAAAGTGAAGCGAATTAACTCTTTTACCATTCTAACTTTTTTGTCAAATTTAAAATTTTGCGAAACCTGAATTTTCTGAACCGAAGCTGAACCGTTTCACCGGATGTCCATGCTTAGGGCAAAATTAAATGTCATATGGGATATATCTTCCCTCTTCACTTGGAGATGTAAGTTCTTTTATGGGTTATAAAACATGGATTGATTGTTAGGTGTTTGAAACATATTGTACATAGCCAGGCATGTACATAGCTAATCTTGATGGTACAGGTTTTTGAAGAGATGCATGTTTTCTCAAATCTAGTAGATATGATTAGTTTACTCCCTGTCTTTTTCATATTTCTCATTTTGCTAATATTTTTCGTTTTTGTAATTTCAATACTGATTATCTTATTCGATTCTATAAAGTAATATTTAGAAATTTTTATTTGAAAATTTTTTCCTCTAAAGGAATTTAAATCTTTTAGTTATTGATAAAAAAAAAAAAAAAATTAACTCATCCTGTCTGTAACATGGAATGTCACCTATGTCACATATATGTATATACATAAAGATGAATATTCAACGGAAGTAACGTAGCATAGAGATGGAATATTCATATAAGCTAAATATCAAAGAAAACAAAAACAGTTATATTATTCCTCATGCTACAAGTGCATGCCAATGATGTCGATTTATTTTTCCATGTGTATGCAAGAAAAAAACACAAAAACAAATAAAACAATGGAAAAGTTACGACCAATGGAATACACTTGTTAAGAAGATTGATGTAATAGTCAGTCCATCTAGGAATATATGCCATTTTGTGACACATCTTGTGTATTGATTTTGATTCTTTCTTATCGAATCCCCCTCGGTGTCAACACGCTAGAATCTTTCCCTTTCTCTAAAAACTTTTATTACTTTCTTGTATCTATTGATTTTGTGTAAGCTTAATATGGATGTTACATGACCAAAACTTTCTTTCTTAGATTTCAAACAAAAGACAGTTCAAAATTAATTAGATTTCATCAAGAATTACTTTTATTTATTACTATTTTCTCTTTTGCTAGGTTTGGCACCCTCGTTATTTATGAATCCAACATTTATATCTCATTAATTAAAATATACATCACAAACTATAATATAAACTTACAAGAATCAAATCCTTTGTACGCGGGCCATACTCATGGGTTAAGGATTCTACTTGGTTTGTCATCTCAAGATTGTCAATTTAATATATAAAAATGAAAGCTTGCTTCTTTTCCAAGAAACCTATAGAAATGTTGACGCAAATAACAACTCAGTGAAGAAGCACACACAGCGTCATCTCGCCGCAACTCAATTTTGCTTTAGTAACAACATTCCCTCCTCCTAAAAGTGACCTTTCTCGGTTACATTACTATGATCTAATTCTCTGACTTTGAAAAAAGTGATCTAAATAAATATATTTCAGTTGATTTGACTATCGACGACACGTAGTGTAGTTATCGAATTTTCAATGCCAAATAATATAAAGAAATTAGATCCAATGACCATAAAATCACCAACAATTAGAAAAATAGCTATATGAACCATTTGACCAAATAGAAAGAGTAAAATAACGTTGGAGAAACTAATTTTCTTCAACCACTTGTGCTTTCTCTTTCTTTTTATGTTCCTTTTTAACTTATTCATTCTTCGTTAGCTTTTTTTTTGTTTTCCTTTGACTTATCTATTTTTCTTAAAAAAACTGTTTCAATCTCGTCATCATATTAAAAAAAAAAAATTTAGATTTGTTTTTGCTATATTGCTTGGTTAAATTTTTTAAAACAGACACAGATTACTCTAGAAACTGATGTGTTTTAATTTTAATTAGGAATGTGTTATTCTATTTTTCTTGTCGAAAATATGGTATTTGACATATTACATTATATTCTATTAAACAAAAAAAGATAGAATGTTATACCAATATATTTACCTACAAAACAGGCTATAGAATATTGAAATATAGTATAACATTCAGGTGACCAAAAAAAAAATAGTATAACATTCAATTAGCACGTTTCTGCACGTAAATATTTCTATATAACACTATATTTATATTTTTTAAATATATTGTCACACTTTTACTTAAAAGTATATATCTAATTGTCAAGATGGATACTCCCTCTGTCCCAAAATATAGAATTTTTGGGTAAAAGCACGCTTATTTAGGAAAATTTTAATTAAATACTTAATTACCAAATTAAATCAAATTACCAAAAAGAGAAAAATCCGTATTCTTTAATTAAAATTTTAAAATTAATTTTTTTGGTAATTTGTTTTATTAAGTATTTAATTAAAATTTTCTTAAATAAGCGTGTTTTTACCCAAAAATTCTATATTTTGGGACGGAGGGAGTAATATTTATTTTTTGGAGATTTATTTAGCCAATCACAAAATACAATTAAAAGATTATTTTTTTACTGATTATCTAATTAGGAGAAAAAGTTTTTAGAAAATAAACATTGGCGAATACGATTCTAATGAACACACTGAATAGTTTCATTGAAATTTAAATTATAGATAAATTCGAAGAAAATAGAAGAGGTTGAAGAAAGTGGACCACTCATCTGAAGATTATATAAAATTAAGGGGGTTTTCTTTAATTTTGATAAAGAGATTTAACAAATTATGATGAAGAGAGGGAAAAAAAAAAAAAAAAAAAAGAAANCCCCGGTGGCCAAGTGGAATCGAACTGCGGATCTCGTATTGGGAGTTTTTTCCCTCAAAGACCACTAGCCCAACCCACGTTGGTTGATGTTGCAGAATATTCAAAGACATTTTCGTCATTTTGTCAAATACACTATAAGGTTTTTTTGTTTTAACAAAACTATTAAATTAGAAAGAAACTCTTTGATTGCTTGCCCAATCCACAGAAGAAAATTTCTTGATTGGTTGTCCAATGGTATTAGAAGAGTTTACAAAGAGAAAAAAACAATAGACGTGGAATATGATAATTTTGTTAATTCTAAACATATTTCTACTCATTTGACTAAGTCACTTAAAAATAGTATGTTCAACAAAAGTAATATTTGGGTGGATGACATATGAGGAAACTGCTTATAAATAAACTTTAAATATGAATAAAAGCAAAAAGAAAAGTTTATAGTGATTTTTTGTTGTTATCAACAAGTTGTACGAGCTTTCCATAATAATTTGCGAGACGAAGATGAGATCTATGAACCCAAATTGACATGCATGACTTATATAATCGAATTTCCATATGAGAAGTAGGTAAGTACAAAAATATTTTATGTCTTCGTAAACATCACCAAATTGCCCATTATAACACAATTATGGAATGCGGAGAATAATAAAAAGATCATATATCAAACTGATGAATGCTTAATTTTTCCGATTTGAGAATGTCCTGTAAATGTTGAAGTAGCCGACAATTAGAATTGAAAATCGGACAATTTAGGATAACGTAGAAAAATTATGTTCGAAATGGTAAAAGTTATATAAACTTAATTTGAACCGGTTCATGTAGGGGAAGAATGAACGTAGACATGCCTAAGTGAATATTGGTATGATCACTTTTGAATTATTGAAGAAAAAAGTATAAAAGTGTTAGAAAGAATAAAATTGGCATTATAATAAAGAATAAATTCTAAGTGAATTTAGTAGTATATAGTTTTGTAACACTTTTATACTGTCCGCGTTATGGCTGCCCCATATGGCCCTTAAGACTATAGCTAAGAAGAGAGCACACCCGGGGGAGTTTCATCTAACTTTTTTGGATGTCTTTT
>OVBW01002420.1:0-10599 GCA_900406355.1 Erysimum pusillum
TTAATATCCCATTAAATAATCTCTTTGTTTATATAATCTCTCTTTGTACGTGCCTTTTTTTAACAGCTTGGGTTCATGTTCATCGCTTTAATATGGAAGTTCGACTTTTCACCATTCTTTGTTTTGGCCATTGCTTTCTTTAACGAAGGTGAGATTTTACTCTTTAAAAAATTTCTCTATTTGCTCTGAAAAACAAACAATAATAAACATTATTAATTACTCCACAGTATATTTTAACATCGGGATGATCATGAGTACTATCTCAGACGACAGAGTCATTAATCCTCAAGATAGCTGGAAACGTAAAGAGATCCTCGCAACCGGCATTGTTCTTGGTAGCTACATTGCTTTAGTGACTGTTGTGTTCTTTTGGGCTGCATACAGAACCGATATTTTCCCGGTATGTGTAAGCAATCTCTATTCAAATCCTTCATAACACAAGCATAATAAATAAACTCTTTTTATTTTATGTAGAGAATGTTCCACGTGAGAGACTTGAGAGGCAATGAACCTGAGATGATGTCTGCTTTATACTTGCAAGTCAGTATTATGAGCCAAGCTCTTATGTTCGTGATTCGATCGAGAAGCTGGACTTTCGTAGAATGGCCTGGATCACTCTTGCTTCTGTCTTTCATGCTTTCACAATATGTAAGTATACACAAAACATGATTCTGTTTCTTTTCTTCTTCTTCTTTATTTCATTTTATAAAGTCTCTTTAATGATTCATAAACTTGACCTTGTAGGGTGCAACAATAATCGCCGTTTATGCAAGTTGGGAAACTGCGAGAATCGAGGGAATAGGAGGGGAATGGGCTGGTGTTATTTGGCTCTACAACATCGTCTTCTATTTTCCATTAGACCTGATAAAATTCGCAATCCGTTATATATTAACCGGAAAAGCTTGGGAATATCTCATTGACAACAAGGTACACTTAGTTTTGAACAATGATGCAACAAAACTCAGCTGGAGAATCCTCACTAATCCATCTTGCATCATTGGTCGGATACTAAAGGGTAAATACTCAGTCATGGAAGTGTCAACTCCACTCATGGAACCGTCAACTCCATCCCCTAGCTTGCAAGAGCGTTGCTCGGTCTAGTTTGTTTTATTCTTTTGTTGTTTTTATTTTTAATTATTTTTGGTTTTGGTGTAATTTTCTTTAGTTCATCAATTTCTTTTTGTTTATTGAAAAAAAAAAAACAATTCTCATAAATACCACTAAAATATACTATATGTTTAGTTAAACATAACCTAGCATTTGTAATCTTAATGCGCGGTTTTAATATTACANCTCGGATACTAAAGGGTAAATACTCAGTCATGGAAGTGTCAACTCCACTCATGGAACAGTCAACTCCATCCCACAGCTTGCAAGGGCGTTGCTCGGTCTAGTTTATTTTATTTTTTTGTTGTTTTTTATTTTTAATTATTTTTGGTTTTGGTGTAATTTTCTTTAGTTCATCAATTTTTTTTTGTTTATTGAAAAAAAAAAACAATTCTCATAAATACCACTAAAATATACTATATGTTTAGTTAAACATAACCTAGCATTTGTAATCTTAATGCGCGGTTTTAATATTACACCGTATTCTAATTTGTTTTTATTATTAAGTTTTTGCTTAAATTGGATACTAATTAAATTAAACCCCTTTTGTAACTCTAGTAAAATTGTTTGACCAAGATTTTCTATTTGATTTATGAATTAACTAAAACTACAATTATATTAGTAATAAATCTATAATGTAGGAAATACTCTTTTGAAACTTAAATGTATTTATATCATTATTGACTAACTACAATGTGTTCACAATTGTCCTTCACTTTTAAATACAGTAATCACTTTAGAACAATAGAGAAACTTCAAGGCTTTTTTTTTTTTTTTGTGCAAATAGAAACTTCAAGGCTTTTCACACAAATTCACATAAAAAAAAAGCCCAAAAGAGATAAAATTGACTAAAAATAAAATAAAAGATCTCTAAAACGACGAGTTTCGCCGATCTAATCCCAATTTCATTACAATTTTCACACACAACAAAAAAACACATAACAAACATCTTTTGGTTTTCCCCTTCCTCACTCCAAAGTTTCATTCACAATCATTTGCTGCGAACCAAAACTTTGTGATTCTCCAAATCTTCTTCGTCTCTCTTATGGCGACACCGAATCAGGAAGCAATCGACACTTTCATCAGCATCACCGGTGCTTCTGACGCCGTCGCTCTTCAGAAACTCGAGGTAATTCGAATTTTACTCATCTCGATTCCTGTTATCCTTTTCTCCTTCGTCGTGATTCTCTATGATTTTGAGATGTTATTTTGTTTTGGTTTCGAAATTTGTTGGAATCGGTAAATAGAAAGTGAAAGTAACGATGAGAGTACGATCGTTTGATTATATTAGGATGCTTTTCTCTCACTCGTTTTGTTCGTCTCTCTCGCAGTTATTTCAATTGGTGATGGTTAGGGTTGTAATCGAAGTTGATTTTCGGAAATTTAGGTCATTGGATGGTCTGTTTGAGTTTCTAGAAGGGTTTTTGTTCTTACATTGCTCTTTAGCTCGACCTTTTATCATGTTTAGTACTTGTTCATTGATGATTATATGATTTCCACCAATGTTGACAGAGTTTTGCTTCGAATTTGAGAGCTGGTTTGTGGAGTGGTTTATGCTTGTATCGAATTAGGAAAGTTGGTTTATTTTTGTTGTCTTCATGGTTGCCTTATTTTGATTAGGTTGATGTGTATCTGTATTAGTATCAGTATATTTGATTTTTCTTTTTTTCTCAAATCTTATTATGCAGGAACATCGTGGTGATCTTAATCAAGCTGTGAATGCATATTTCGGCGAGGGAGATCGAAATGTGTATGATATGACATCCATCTCACTAATGATTTTTTCTACCTTTTTGTTATCTTTCTCTCTAGCAAATTTATCATTTTTTTTCTGTCTGGTATGTTTCTATGCTCGTTGTGCAGAGTAAGTGAAGCGCCGGTTAATGTTTCTCGTGATGATGAAATGGATATAGATGATGTGATTCCGGCTCCACAATCTCCTTTATCTATGTTCAATGCAGCTAGAACAATGGGCCGTCCCTTTTCGCTTTTGGATTCAGACTTTGCTAGAAGTATATTTGATAACGATCCTCTTATGCCACGCCCTCCGTTTGTTAGTCATCCCAGAGAGGTTAGACAGATACCAATCGAGGTTAAGGATAGCAGTGGACCATCAGGACGATCTAGTGATGCTCCTACTATTGAGGATGTGACAGAAACAGCACATGTTCAGGGTCCAGCTACCCAAGGAACTGTTATTATAGACGAAGAGAGTGATGATGATATTCCTTTTGCACCAATGGGACGAAGTAGGCAAGACAGACCAGCTGGTGAAGCCAATAATAATCAAGATTACAATGATATAGAAGAAGAAATGATCAGAGCTGCCATTGAGGCCTCAAAGAAGGAGGCTGAGGTAAGCTTCTCTAAGAGAATGGGCAGTATTGGGGTTTGTCTTGTGTTTTTTTTTGGCTTAATGAAGTAGCTAAATTTATGTGCTTTTATATTGTTTTATAGGGATCAAATAACCCTTTGCTTGAAGAGAGGCCACCTCACGTGGAAGATGATGATGACATAGCAAAAGCTGTTACAATGTCACTGAAGGTCTGGTTGTCTCTTCTCTTTTATTTTTGCTGCCATCTTCCTTTGATCTCTTATAACATAAGTTAGTGCAGTCAGCAGAGGAAGAAGTTTTGCGCAATCAAGGGCTTATGCCCTCAACCTCAGAAATAGGAACTTCTGAAATGGCTGTTGCTCAAGGACCTCAGGATACCCAAGCCCTGAACGAAAGGTTTGCTGATTCTTCTCTGTAACGCTTTGCTACTGTGTTTCTGTCAAGCAGTGTGTCTACTGATGTTTTTCAAAAATCGAGGTCTAACAAATCATCTTTTATATTGTCTAGATTGGCAGTACCTAGCTCACCATTTGATGATGACTCTGATGATGTTGATGAGCAACCTCTTGTTAGACACAGGCCAAGACGTGCAGCATCTGGATCTCTGGCTCCACCTAACGGTGATCGTTCCCGGAGTGGGAGTCCTGAAGAAGAAGGTGCAAGTATTAATCCAGCAGAGCGTGGCAGTGGGTTTCCTTCTGAGGTATCCATAAAATCTGTTTTGTTAATTACACTGAAACCAGACTAGAATTCCAGTATTACTTATTGGTAAGAATCCTAGAGTAGCTAGTCCTTGCCATTGCTAATACTCTGTTGTGTATGCTCAAGTGGGGAGGCATTTCTTCTGAGGAACATGATGAAGCTGTCATGCTCGAGGCAGCCATGTTTGGTGGCATCCCTGAAACTGGATATGATCATCTTCCATTTATTCCTCCTCAGCCGCGGGCACAACCACGTCCACCTTCACCTTCACTGACAGCTCAGAGGTTAATACGGGAACAGCAGGTTAGGCACCTCTTATTAGCTGCTTGACTAAATCCCTTTATTTTATTGAGGGTTATGGGTGATAATTATATACGTGAGCTGCTACATCGTGCAGGATGATGAGTATCTTGCATCCCTGCAAGCTGACCGAGATAAAGAAATAAAATCCATAAGAGATGCTGAGGCACGTCAGCTAGAGGAAGAAACTGCTAGAAAGGCTTTTCTGGAGGAAGAAAAGAAAAAAGAGGAAGAAGTTCAAAGAAAACTCGAGGAGGAACAGGTGCCGCTTCTGTTTTCATATATAAATATCTTTCTAAATCCGCGTTAAAACAAGTTTTCGTAAAAAATTTGACTGCTTATTGATACCGAGACTCCTGCTAGTAGATAGAGAAAGATCAGCCTAACCACATGCAACTTTGAAACCCCTTGCCTGCTTCAGAAAAATGGATCTCTATACCATACAATGATTAAGTAAAAGTAGCGTTGCTGTGTAGGCTGGTCTCTATACCATACAATGATTATGAAAATAATCTGGTTTACCGTTGCTGTGTAGGCTGGTTTTGCACAATTGTTAGTTCTCTTGTAACTTATTACGGTTTTTACCTCTGAATTTTGTTGCAGGAGCTAGAAAGGCAACTAGATGCAAAAGAAGCGTCTCTACCTAAAGAGCCCCAAGCAGACGAAGAGAATGCCATTACCCTTCTAATCCGGATGCCGGATGGCACACGCCGTGGCCGCCGGTTCCTTAAATCCGACAAACTCCAAGTCAGTTTTCCCAGAAGTCCATTTCACTTTGATTTTGCATTACTTAAATTATATCCGTATATGACCGTTAGTTGCTCTGTATTGCAGTCTCTTTTCAACTTTATAGACATTGCCAGAGTGGTCAAACCCAACACTTACAGACTGGTAATTCTTCTCCCTCTCTATAAATAGATCTCTCTCTCTCTCTCTTTTGGCAAATAGAACCCTGCTTATAGGAAGTTATGAGTACCAGTTCCAGTTTCCGAATCAGATCAATGACTCATTAGGGTTTAGACTACAGACTCAATCCATCTTGGCCCTGTGGCTAGGCTAGCCAGCGGTTAGCTGTGCCATAATGTAAAGCAAAAGTGATATGCTTAACCAGTTTAGTCCAATATCAGTTGGTTTAAAATCAGTCGAGATCTGTTAAGGTCTGAAGTTTTGGTGTGATGAAACAGGTGAGGCCATATCCGAGGAAAGCGTTTGGGGATGGAGAAAGTGAGTCAACTCTGAACGATCTTGGATTGACCAGCAAACAAGAAGCATTGTTCCTTGAGCTTATCTGAGCAAGTTTTAAGTTCTTAAAAAGACTCTTTAATTTTTAAGTTATTACTTATTTCTATAAAAGAATAGTAATTGTTGGTGCGATTATAATCTATAAAACCGTTTTCAGTTGTACATACAAATATACATTACTGCCTAATGTTTATCATCTTCGTTCTCTTATAATTTGGTGTTTTGTGAATCAAGTAAGCTTTGTGTCGTCAGACCAAAAGCATACAGAAATGATATATACCATGTTCAAGCAATGGCTCATGATTTTGTTCATCAAACAGTAGCGGTAATAACTTGCACTATATCATATGGCTTGGAAAGTGCAAGTACAACATCACACCACTCAACTTTCCCATAAATCTCTTGTTCGTTGTGTCATTCAAGCGCAATCTCAGCACACAAAATCATCATCTTCTTAGGGCCTATACCACGCACTTTCTTCTCCCGCGAAACCATGAATTGATCGGCAAGATACAAACATGAGTTTTTGGTTGATTCCCCTACAAGCGATCGAAGGTTTTTTGTACTCTAGAGATTTGAAACTCTTAAGTGCTTGAAGTAGCCAAATCTGATGTTTGTGAATTAAAAAGCTAACAGTTTTTTTTACGTGAATGTGGTCCATCAAGCAGAGAAGAGATGATAACAATACATAACTGAGAACAAGTCCAAAACAGAGTAATGTAGAGAAACAGAGCAACGTCATATGCATTATGTAGAAAATCCATTATCATATACAGTATAACCCAAAAAAAATAAAAATCATTCAATCAAAATTGAAAACAGTGATATTAATCTAATCTGTTCATTCATCAAAGAGTGACAGCATTAAATTGCAATAAAGTACATGACTTGGGGACTGTAAGCACAACATTACACCATTCAATCTTCCCATAGATCTCTTGTGCGTTGTGTCTTTCAAGCGCAATCTCAGCACACCAAATCATCTTCTTGTCAGAGCCGCCGATAGCACGAACTTGCTTTTCCCACAAAACCGCGATTTTTCCACCACAATCCACCAATCTAATATCTCCAGGTAATTCAGGTAATTTTTCCAAACCCTTCAAAACACTCCACGATCGTCCTTCGGAGTTATAACATAGGATCTTTCTGTAAACTACACAGAAACAGTAGACTACATTATCTATCACGCAAGAAGAAGCATTGGGAACCCAAGACAAACGCATCCCCAATCCTACAACATCCCATACTTGTTCTTTAGGCTTGTAAACCACACTTTTATTATACCCAAACACGTAAAGTTTTTCGTCAAAAACTAAACTTCTTGTTATAAAACTCCCACGTAACAGCTCGATAGGGATCGGAATATGCTCCCATATTTGTGTTTTGGGATCGAAAAACTCGATCAACTTTGAGGGATCGGAAACATTCCCATGGTCCACTACATATATTTTCCCATCAAGAACACTTACGAGGGGGCAGTTTCGGGACATCAGCATGCTTGGAGCTTCATGCCATGTGTGAGACCGACAGTCCAAGATGAAGACCCTAGACGATGAGATTGCACCATTGATCTGTCCACCAATCATGTATATATTAGAACCAATTGTGATACCCAAGATACTAGCCAACCCAAACTGAGGACAATCGTTGCAAGTTGGGACTGAAACCATAAACTTTCCACTTGATTTATTCTCTTCCTTCCTTGTGCGATACTTTAGGATTTTATATGGCCTAAAACAGAAGTGAACCATTGTGAGTTAGGATTACCGCGAGGGTTAGGTTTAGAGTTTGGAGTTGGTCTTCGGCATAAAGTGAACCAACGTGGATTAGATCCACAACTGAAACGTAAGGATACGTAAAGACAATTCTCGGTGCATCCTAAAAGCTTTCGGATATTGTAAAGCTCAAGCGATGCAAGGAGCGAGCGAAATCTCTTGGAAACTAAAGAGAGAATCGGGTAATACAACCTCGAGACGCGGGCTAAGCAGATCAATAGTAAATCATCAGGAAGATAAGACAAATCAACAAGTGAATTCGTCATTAGCAGAAAACGTTGAGAAAGCAATCAAACTCCCAGAGCCTTAACAACGTTATACTGGAATTTAACAACGACAAAATAAATAGAAACAATTTATACTCGAGATATTTCCTAAACCTAGTTGAACTATAACTCTTATCTTACCCTAAATTAGGCCCGCTTAAAAAATAAGCGTCGTTTTGGAACTTTGGCATATATGGCATAGCAATACGACATACTGTAGTAAGCATTCATATAATTATTGTCGCATCAGAAATCTTTGGTTTCCGTATTTTAAACAAATATGGAAATTTGACAAANAGTAAGCATTCATATAATTATTGTCCCATCAGAAATCTTTGGTTTCCGTATTTTAAACAAATATGGAAATTTGACAAAAAAAACAAATATGGAATTGTCTTCTTACTAAACACGTGCAATTTCTGTTTTGTACCGGATTTTGATTGTTTGGTTTTACAACCAAGGACAATAGTAGTACGTTCTCGGTTCTTCTTGTATGCGCGCGGTACTTTTTAAAAAATAGTTATTATTTTTTTATGATTAATAATATTTTTGTAAACTCTTCTCCTCTTGATTAAATCACCCATCATGCCCTAAAAATTATATTTTAATTTAATGGTGTGATTAACATAAATAAGTGTGTGGTTCTAAGACTTTTCTATATTAGATGAGCAAAAAATTGGAATCAACGGAGAACCACGTCTTTCATAACCAAAATTTAAGGAGGTGTAACAATTAAGATGCATCAAAAAATAGACACATCTAACTTTCCTTATATATACTTGTAAACTTCGTTCACTTTTCTTTAAAAAACATCATCAATTCTTTAACAAAATATTTATAAAAAAAAAAATCTATTCGTTCATAGCATTTGAGATGAAGAAACCCAGTCAACTATCGGCCACCATTCTTACCATCTTCACTATCCTTGCTATAGGTTTGTATTTATATTTACAACCATTTAAATATTTATATATTTCTTATGAAAATAAATATTAAACACTATAATTGCTTAGCTAGGAGAACATAATGAAATTCAAAAAGTGATTCAAAAGCCATAGCACCCATATTGTTTGTCGATAGCTTTATTTTCTTCCCATTGCATATCCAATATTATATTAATATACGCAAAATTATTTAAACATTAATTAATCTTCAAATAGAAACTAGTAACATTTTAATTTATGTCTTTAATAGGGGTGATGGTGAAGGAAACAGTAGGACAGGCGGCGCCACATAATTGTGTTAATATTCTTAAAGAAGCTTCAAAGGGTGCNGCCCATACATATTGTTTGTCGATAGCTTTATTTTCTTCCCATTGCATATCCAGTATTTTATTAATATACGCAAAATTATTTAAACATTAATTAATCTTCAAATAGAAACTAACATTTTAATTTATGTCTTTAATAGGGGTGATGGTGAAGGAAACAGTAGGACAGGCGGCGCCACATAATTGTGTTAATATTCTTAAAGAAGCTTCAAAGGGTGCAACATGTGACTCGAAATTGTGTGCCTCTCTATGTCGTCAGAATGCAGGTGGGTTTGGTGAATGCAATTCAAATAAAAGACAAGTCGAATGCCAATGCAAATTCTATTGTAATTCGGATGGGAGTCCCATCACCAAGTAGTGATTTATCAGACCATGATCAGATCACCAAGTTAAATTCATCGAATCGAACACAAGTCTATCATATTTTTTTCGTTTTATAGTAATTGTATTTAACAATACTAAATAAGTAGACCATGACATTATTACTTTCGTGATAATTTTGTCAGTGTGTATTGTCAGTGTGTCGTAACATAAGTTTGAATTCAGATAATGCATGATTTTGAATAAATACTAAATAAATTTATATTGATCATCATATATATTTTNATTGTCAGTGTGTCGTAACATAAGTTTGAATTCAGATAATGTATGATTTTGAATAAATACTAAATAAATTTATATTGATCATCATATATATTTTGTGTATATCCTATTATTAATTTTCTATTTTAAATATTCTACATATTTATTTTCTCAATCACTCTTTTTATTTGGCCAAAATAAAGCTGAAGGTGGAATCTGATTGATTGGAACCCTTTTTCGTTAATATTACAGAATAGTCTAGCAAATAGACTATCCCCTTCTGAGATGCAACTAGTCCCTTTCTCTTAACCAAAGTCAAGTACAAGGGTCAATATTCATCGATAATGGGTAAGATGCAATAGAATCAAACCATCAAAACCACTACACACCCAAGACGCAAGGGTTAGTTGGTGAAGGAAACATAGTCACAAATGAGATGGTTCATTCATTTTATGAAACACTTGTTAGATGTAAGAAATACAACAGTGATCTTAGACTAGGAAGTTCAGTCTTTATCTAGAATTATACACACTCTAAGTGGTGAGAAAATAAATATTAATTAACCTCTACGATGATGAATCAAGCATTAAACATACCTAACCATCACCTATAACTGCACTACTCACTAATGGTCATGCAACAACAACAACACAACAACAAATGCATAATGAAAGACATAAAGTAAATTCAAGAAGAGTAAAGAAACTAAAGAGATTGCACAAATAAATAAAATTTTAACTCATGAAAGTTAAGANNAACTAAAGAGATTGCACAAATAAATAAAATTTTAACTCATGAAAGTTAAGAACCCTAAGGTATTTACAAGAACCTCAAAACTACAAAGCAACATAGGATGTATATGACAAGAAACATAGGGTGTCCCGGAGTCAACCCTAACAAATGGGTCAACTCTAACAACTTGAATGAATGTGGATAATCGACAGACCGGCCTTACCTGCGAGTAAGTCCGGCTGATTGTTTCTGCAACTCCATTGCTTCCTTTTTTTGCAGCAACCCAAC
>OVBW01002421.1:0-11981 GCA_900406355.1 Erysimum pusillum
ATCGTTATATGTCGGGTTTGTCTCTTCCAACCAAGACAATAACCGTCTATTTGCGAAAATGTTGCACCCTGGAGACGTATTCGTTTTCCCTATAGGAATGGTCCATTTTCAAGTGAATGTCGGAAAGACCCCCGCCGTGGCATTTGCTGGACTGAGTAGCCAAAACGCTGGTGTTATCACAATCGCAGATACTGTGTTTGGATCAACACCTCCGATTAATCCAGAGATTCTGGCTCAGGCGTTTCAGTTAGATGTCAATGTTGTCAAAGACCTTGAGGCCAAGTTTAAGAACTAAATCTAGTTAGGACGAGTGTTTATCGTTGTAACAATTAAAAGTAATGATGTTATACGGATTAAAGGTTTACGCTTAATCTATAAAATAAAAAGGTGTTTGTGTTGGGCTCTCCAAGCCCATGTCCAACTCCTCCCCTTAGTATGATATTGTCCGCTTTGGGCCAGGTGGCAAAGCCCGCACGGATTTGTTTTTGGGCTCCTTCCCAAAAGGCCTCATACTAGTTGGAGTTGGACATGACTTATATATTAGACACTTTCTGTCTAAACTTCCGATGTGGGACTTGGATTGTATCCCAACAATCTCCCCCTCAAACCAAGGACCACGAACCTCTGGCCTCCCCTCCAGCGAAACCTTGGCACCTGGCACCGGCGCCCCCTTATTCGCGAAGTCTCCTTGAGGCACCTTCTTATCGTGTCATCATTGAGGGCTCCTCCCACACCGAACCGGCTGGCCCACACTCACTTCTCTAGGTCCCGTTTTTTTCGACCTAGACTCTGATACCACTTGTTGGGCTCTCCAAGCCCATGTCCAACTCCTCCCCTTAGTATGATATTGTCCGCTTTGGACCAGGTGGCGAAGCCCGCACGGATTTGTTTTTGGGCTCCTTCCCAAAAGGCCTCATACTAGTTGGAGTTGGACATGACTTATATATTAGACACTTTCTGTCTAAACTTCCGATGTGGGACTTGGATTGTATCCCAACAGTTTGTTCACCTAGTTTGATATTTAATACAGTTAAGTTTACTTTTCCTATATTTGCTTCAGTCCTGCTTTTTTTTTATTAAGTCAAGGTTTCAAATTTTTCTTGGTATTTAGTCCAGTGTTTAAGAGTTGTTAGAAGGATAACATAGACTAGGAAACACAAGGCATCAAATAAACAAATATAATATATAGAAAAGTTAAATATTTATATCATACAATAACAACCCGGCAAACATCGATCTAGTAGTGNTAGACTAGGAAACACAAGGCATCAAATAAACAAATATAATATATAGAAAAATTAAATATTTATATCATACAATAACAACCCGGCAAACATCGATCTAGTAGTGTACAAGATACTAAGGTTATCAACAATAAGAAACTATTTTTATTACAGTCCTATTCCATACAAACAGTACTAAATGTTCGATTTCTTTTTTGCTAATTTTCTAATCGTTTCTTTTATTCAAATTCATTTTTCTTAATAAGTTTGCTAATTCGGTTATGTTGATCATTTTGGCTAAAGCATTAGAAAATCTACGGGAAAACAAATATTTTATTGTCTTTTAAGAGGTCTACTTGACCATGTTAATGGTAGAATTACTAAGTTAACTGATTGTAGTGTAAAAACGAAAATCCGAGAAGAGTACTAATCCGAGACGGAGCATATGCACTCTCCAGTGGACGAGTTCTTTTATCCTCTATTTTCATTGTCTATTTCAAACTAACAAGGTTCTCCACTAAAAGATGTGAAATCCGAGACAAATAGTTCTTTTTTTTTTTTGTCAACCCAACAAAAAAAAACTATTTGGTTAGGATTTTACATCATTCGGATTATAATTAAAAAAATTGAGATTTTTATTAAATACCACTTTTAGCGTGTTTGTCTATTAAAATTTTACCATACACTTTTCAAAATACATTTAGCAACTAAATAGATTGTTTTTAATTTTTTTTTTTAAAAAATTCTCTTTTTCTCTTATAATTATTTAAGTATGATGTTTCGAAATTTATAAGGGGTAGCCAAATTTAGATTTATTTTTAATTTTTAATCTTCATAATGTATTACTAGTGTTTAATTTTAATTATTACTACCATTCGATCTATCAAGGCAGTTATTTATATAGAAGACTTGTTTGTGTTTGTTGTAAATGTGCTAATCAACGCAGGTTAAGCAAGAGTTCGGTAGACATCTTTTTTGTTTTTGTTAATAAGTTTTCGGTAAATTTGACGTAGTCATTGATAACTTACATTAAGTATCCAAGCAAGCATGTTGAAAGTCTATATATGTAAGATACATCTAGAAAACATGATAAAAATTTGTCATAAATATGCTTTCGTCTTAACATACTAGCATGGTTCACCGAAAATATATTGAGCAGGTATGACATCAGCTGTGCTTTTTAGTCATCGCTTTCTTGCATGTGATTGATTTGTCTAAATTCGTCACAAATATGCCAAAATATCTCATATATCTGCTTGAATTTATTATTTTACCAAAAAAAAAAAAAAAAAAAAATTTTTTTTGGGGGGAAAAAAAAAAATTTTNTTGTCACAAATATGCCAAAATATCTCATATATCTGCTTGAATTTATTATTTTACCAAAAAAAAAAAAAAAAAAAAAATTATTTTTGGGGAGAAAAATAAAAATTTTGANTTTGTAATGAAAAGATGTGTTTTGGGTAATTTTCAGATGGCGGCTTTGTAACTATTGACAACTAATAACAATTTTACTTAATTTTAAAAAATAAAAGGTGTTATTAGGAAAAAATAGTGATAAACAAGTCATCGCAAATTTCAAAAGATAAAAAAGAAGTCATCGCAAATATTATGAATAGTGAGGTGCATTTACCATAGTTTGGTTGCATTACTAAATCTAATCAGAATTTCATTTGTGCTAATTTTAGTATGAAAAATCATGGTATTTTATAGAATTGTCTTTGGATTAATTATTGGTTAGAAAAATACAAATGTTGTAATTAAGATTGCCTTCATTGGTTATATTAGTGGATGTTTTTAATATTTTTTAATATAAGTTAAAATACTTTTTGAGGATAGAGAAGAAAAGAGTGTTTTGGGGAACACACTGAAAACATCTCTTAAGACCTTTTCTATCGTACATGTCAGTTTTCTATTGGTTTTAATTTTATTATAATTTATCATTTAAAATTTTTAATCTAACAAAAGACATTTCATCTTTATCACCAATAGAAATATTAGTATCTAGCTTTTATCTGACACTTTTATTCTATAAAACTACCAATGCTCACCAAATAAGAAATATACTGTTAACTTTTTGTGGTTGTACATCCTAGATTTTTAGATTTCTTAGAAACTTTTTGCACTTTTTAGTGCAAAAAAATTACATATTTTCAAACATTTTTCTTTTGCTTTTCATCTTATTTTCTACAAATTTTTAATGTAATTTTTTTTTTTCTTGTGAAAAATCTAGTTTTCGATGTTATTACTAATCAAGATTCACTCTTATTTGTTAGAAGTGTCAAGCCCAAGTATATGTGTAAGTTCCATATTATAAGTTTTGGAATGGAGAATTTATAATTAATGACAACTAATAATTTATTTATTTCAAAAATAATAATAGTTACTGAAATTGCAGACTTAACCATTAGAAGTTTTTCTAACCAATTTCAGTCACAACAAAGAAAATCAATTAATGAATCAATTAAATTCAACACCAAACTAGATTTAAAAATATAAAAAGATAATGTTAAAAAATTATAACTTAAATAATTTTAAAAGTATAAAAAAAAATAATGTTAAGAAAACGACTCAGCCGCCACCTCAGTTGACCCCTTGATGCATTGACCATTTTTCCGTTAGTAAAATTCATGACTCAGCTGCCACCTCAGTTGCCTCGTAGGAACAATAACCAATTCGACGACGTTTTGGTGAAAAACAAAAACGGATGAAATAATTTCGGTTTGTTTCAATTTCGGTCCAATTCTGGTTAAACCAAATAATATCAGGCAAATTAACTTCGGTTTGAATTGAAGAAGAAAACGGAACGACACCGTTCACTTCAGGACAGACAAACACACAACCGGCTGACCACATGTCCACTTCAGGACCATACTGAGAAGAACCCAGAATTAACTCCGGAGGCCTGCCAAAAAAGAGGAATAAACGCATGAGACTTATATACCTATAAGCTAGGGTTATCACTTCATCTGTAAGCATATTTAAGATTGACGATAATCTGGGATTAATTTCTTCACCAGGAGAGGTAGAAACACCAACATCAGAATGCTCCTCAGACAGATCTCGATAAGATCCAAAGTCTCCCAACTTCAACTGAAGCGTTGAATCAACCAGAATGTTAGCATCTATGGAGGGAACAGATAGATTTTAGTAAGAAGAAAAAACAGAAAACAACAAGAGAAGGGAAGGAGAAGCAACAATGCATATTTGACCTTTGATATCACGATGAATAATTTTTTGAGAATGAAGATAGTGAAGTGCCTTGAACAATTGCTTCATGAGATGCTTGTTATTCAATAAAAATAAAAGAACATATAAGTAGAAAAACATATAAGTAGAAGAGCAATCATATTACAAAAGCTGTCAATGTCATACCTTAATGTTGTCGGAAGTAGTTGTAGTTTGATCAGCTAGTTAGAGTAAATTAAAAGCCATGAATTCAAGCACAAGACAGGGTTTGTTCTCATCTAAAAGAACAACAAAATTGGGAGCCGAGTAAGATTCTCAAATCGGAAGTGAGTGTTACCTGAAATATGCAGAGCTTTTAATGCAATGATATTATCATGCTTCAGTCTTTTCAAAATCTCTATCTTCCTCGATTCTAAATCTGAATCCCTAAGCCTTTTTAATGCAACAATCTCACCAGTTATCAGATTTTCAGCTCGGTACACTTCACTATAAAAAGTCTATCTATCAATTAAGAATCATATATGCTCTTCTACTTATTTGTTCTTTTACTTATTTGTTCATATGTTTTTTTTTAACAACAAGCATTCATGAATCAATTGTTCAATGCACTTCACTAATTGTTGTAAAACATGTCTAATGTACAAAGCATTGCACACATGTCTAATGTATAATGGTTTCGTGGTTTAAGTTTTAGATTAAGGTTGAAAAAATCATTAAAGTGTTATAAAATACTAGATTGATATCCTCGCTATGCCGCATGTCTTTTTCTTGAGTTCTTTTTTTAATTTAAATATAATTTACATTAATTAAATAAATTTTAGAAATAAAATTATAATCTTTTTTTCAATTGGTAATATATATATATATGTTATTTTGGTTAGAATTTTTACATGTTATTTCTAAACTTATAATTAATCTTTACATTTCATAATAGGTGAGATAAGTCTAGGCAAAATACTCGAAGCCAAAAATTTGAACTGAACCCAACCTAAAATATCCGATCAGAACAAACTGAACATTATGAGATATTCGAACGGATCTTAGATTTTTATACTCGAAGAACCGGAATCGAAATGACCTAAACCTAGAACCAAATAAGTACTCAAATATAGTTATTTATCAAAAATACTAAATAATTAATTTTAATATACGTCAATTACTGAACTTATAATTATAAAAATTAAAAATATCAATTTTTTTACACCAAACTAAGTAGAATACCAAAAATAATCGAAATATCTGTAAATTTGTAATTATATTTGATAAATACTGACTAAAATATTTTTAAATTTAATAACATTTTTTTTTTTTGATATTTCAGGTACCCATAAGCGAATCAAACCACTAATCAAAATATTTTTAAATTTAATTGAATTTTTAAATTCTTTTGATTTTTTGGGTACCCAAAAAGTACCGAACCGAACCGATTCCGAAGTTTGAAAATATCTGAACGGATTCTCGATCTCTAGTCTCAAAATACTTAAACCTGAAAAACTTGATCCAAATCCGTTCCGAATATCCGAGGTCCATGTTAGGTGAGGAGAGAGAAATGATGACATGAAAAATAGAAAAGATTATTATTGGATAAAAAAGCTGAGTTATACTAATTGTTTTAATATGATAGGCAATTGATTTTAATTGATGTGTCAACACCACCTTGAATAAAAATGCTTAGGTGTGTCATCAGAGGGAGAAAAACATTCAAGTTTTATTGTATTGATATGTTGTAATGTGAGTAAAATGGATGAAATACGAAAATCTTAGATAAATCATTCAATTCCATCATGATTGAAAAGGTACAAAATTGATGACTACAAGGAAAATAAACATTGAAGTGATGACTAAGATTCTAAGAAGGGAAGAAGTTTATCAGAGATGTGTTTTGGTTCTAGGAATATATAAAACTTGCTAAGTGTGCCTTAGATGGTAGGAACTGATATCATGTTTTGTTTGTGGGGGAAAAAATGCATTATTCACAATCACAATGGAGACAAGATTGATGAAGTAGAAANACTTGCTAAGTGTACCTTAGATGGTAGGAATTGATATCATGTTTTGTTTGTGGGGGAAAAAAATGCATTATTCACAATCACAATGGAGACAAGATTGATGAAGTAGAAATGGTATGAAAAACATATTTTCTACGAATGCAACTAGCTGAAGAAAGTGTAAGGATAGTTAAGAAAGCAAACTTATATAAGTTATGGTACATTCTGAATAATATTTCACGAACATGTGAGATGGTTAACTGATTTCCCACTTTTAAAGTGATTCAAGATGTGTATGAGGCTTGTGTTAAAGGGAAATAGTGCAAAGAAGTATTCTTTAAAATATCAGAAACCAAGAGTTTAAGAATATTAGAATTTATACATACGAATTTTGTGGATCACTGCATATATGATTATTATGGAGCTTTGGTTATATTGTTTGCGCCGTTAGATTAGAGATGGTTTTTGAGCTTTATTATTTGAAAGCTTGTGGCTTTCGGTTTCGAATTGAAATTACAGAAAATGGTATCTATAGCTCTGCTTATCACAATGACTTCTTTTGTGACTATTTTGATAAGTCAGATGTTGTTGAAATCCTTTTTAACAGTTTTGCTTTTGTGTTTTTTTAGTGGGGTTTCATATTGAAACTAGAGAGTTATGATTTTGCTGTTTCGGCGTTGCTTTGATGTGTCTTCTTTGGCTAAATCTGGAATGAAAATACTCTGAGTATCACATTGACATCTTTAAAAAACCCAACCGTTAAATCGATTAAGGACAAATTACCTTGTACTGGTATGGAGCCGTTAAATCTGCATCTTCTCAGGTCCAATACTTCCAAGTTTGTTAAGTCCCTAAGTGCTGAATAAATATATAAGAATATTATATAAAAAAACTAAGACATAAAAGTTCTAACGATAATTAGTAACTAAATAGGCCATGCTAGATTACCTAGATAAACATATCATTATAAGTAAAAGGGACGTCGATGTAGTTATCTCGAAGAAAAAGAGTTTTAAGTGATGTAGCAGCATTAAGAAAGGAAAAGATGCTGTTGTTGAATCCATTTAGAGAGAAATCAAGAATCTCCAAGTCTTTTAGTCTTTTTAGTCGTGCACCAATCACTTACTACCATTTTAATGTGCAACTGAACTCTTTGCACGTGGGAAGAGAATGTAAGTGACTGTCTGATGCGATTGAAACATAGACCAACATGGTACACAAACATAACAAATTAAAATGGTAAACAGAGAAACCGTTGTAGATTGTTGGTTGAAACATTAAGGATCGGATATTGAAGCCTCCTAAGCAAAAGGAGTTTTCAACGATTGAGAAAAAAAAAAAAGAGATTATAAATGAACTAATGAATCAATTCAAAAAAAAAATGAACTAATGAAGAAGGGTATCTTCAAGAACAAGTGGGAACCAATCTTAACTTAAGATAAAACTCAACTTTACTACTTCCTAACGCTTAAACTCCAAACAGTGTTGCGCTCTAAGTACAAAAACTGTATTTTGCATCAGGTTTTTCAAGTGATGCAAAAAAATTTATATACACGACGTTAACAATTGATTTATACTATCAGATTATTATACACTACATTAACAATGCGAAAACATAGTCTGAGGTCTCTTCAATACTCTCTCTGACTCTTGAGCCATCCTTTCTTTCTGAATACAACTTTTGTATCCATGTAGCTGCCCCAATAGATAACTGTATTTTATTTATTTATAATTATAATTATAGATAAGGATGCGAGCGTAAGGGCCAATAACCTTCTTGTAATTTTTTATATCTAATTTGCTTTACAAAAAGAAACAACTGATGTAAATGTTCTAAGTTATGTCAGTCGTTGATTTACAACTCCGGTTTTGCTGAAAACAGCCTTCAATTCAAGGAGCTCCTTGGTCTTTAAGCTAAGCTTAATTCTTTGTCATGTGGCTTAACCCCTCATCGTTTCTGGTTCATAGCCGCCTGTTCAAGAAAGTAAAATATGAGGAAAAAAATGAAAGTTTCTATGAATCAACAAGAATCTGAGGACAGTAGAAAAAATACATTTCTCAGTCTTTGCATGACGTCATCTTCATAAGCTTGATAACCAGCACCTACTATGTTGCTTTGCAGCTCTGCTTCTGCAGATTTCTTAGCGGTTAGAAAATCGGCTTGGGCTGCTTTCTGAAGAGGTACAACCAGCAATGGATTGGAGAGATCTCCACACAATGTTCTCGTCGCTGCAACCTATAAGAAAAAAAACAATCCTTGATTAGATTCTTGATATATAATGAAAAGAGTGATACCAAGTTAGTTAACAATACTCACAGCTCCATCCTTTGTAGCCNCTTTGTAGCCATTACAATAAGAGCAGAGCATTTCTTCTTGGTACTCCTAATAACAACATCTTCAACCTCACCAAACTCTGAAAACACTTCTCTGAGCCTTCCCGCCGCATACCCTTCACCAATTGTTTCCCAAGAAACCTCCAACATTCTCTCTTTATCTTCTTTTTTCTTTCCATCTACACCACTCTCTGGAGTTTCAAAACCACCTTTCTTCTTCCCATGTCTTGCACGTATCCTCTCTATCTCCTCCTTCAGCTTCCTTGCGATTCTCTCTTCTTCGTCACAAGCTCTAGCCGCAGGATCAGAAGAAAAAGCAGAACGCTCTCTTTCCTCAAGATCTGACATCATCTTCCGCCTCTTGGAATCTACTTGCGATTTCATCTGTTGTTTCTCAATTCTCACGCTGGACTCTAAGAAGATCATCAAACAGCTTCCGGGCTTTCTCGTCCTTGAGAACCTCGTACGATGTCTTAAGCCTCTGAAATTTCTCATGAGCAAGTCTAAAGCTTTCAACTTGTATGCTTTTGCAATCTCCTTCTCGCTAAGCTTCAGGGCTTCCTCCCCAGAGGGTAAGCCTAGAACTATATAGTGATCGACAAAACTCTCCATTTAATTCTTCTTCTAAGCCGGAGCTGCAGCAAACCGAAAAGAAGTTAGTAGTAACCTAAGAAGCTTTACAAATTCGAAAGCACAATAATGCTTTACAAATCAAACTGTATAATAACAGATAATGCTAGTGAGTTAATGAAAATCTCTAAAGACAAAAAAAAAAAATTACAAGGTCATACCGCTTAAAATACTTGACATTCTTGTTTAATCTAAAAAAAAATATCTATTATTTGCACGTATTCACCCTAATCAAGGTGTTATATCTTGATCTAAATCATGCTTTCCAACAAAAGTCCAAAAAATCTGAATCTAACATCAACAAAATAATGTGGCCACAGAGATAAAGACATGATAATTCTGAGACCTCTAAAGACAACTACATGGAGATAAAGAGGTCATGTCATAGAAACAGAGCAGCTGGTATAGACACTGGACAATTTCTGACTTGTAACACATAATTTGAACATAAAGCTTCGTAGGCTAATTTGAAGATATGTTAAATTGGTCAGCTAAATGAAATATGAACCAGCAAAACGATTGTTCCTGAGAAATTGATCACATTGCTATTGATCAGAGTTGAGAAATCAATAGCTTCAGACATATCATACTACTGAATTCAACATATTGCAGTAATCAAAAACTTATCCTCCTAACAAATCCAAATAATGAAAGTTGATAACAAATTCTACCGATAACCAAAGACAATATATCTTGAGCTAATTCTACGGAGAGGTTCAGCCCAAAAAAAAAAAAAAAAAAAAATTCTACGGAGAGGAATTCAAGTTTTGTTAGAGACAAAGCAAATTCACTGTTACCTTTTCCCAAAGACTTATCAACAATTAGCAGTTATACGTTCTGTTCAGTAATATATTAATTAATGCGTCTATTAGAATGTTTTATGTCTTCTTAATAGATTTGGAAAGCGTTGATAGGAAAAACATGCCCTGTAATGGTAGTAGATTTGTTTTCAATGGCATACCTCATTCCGCATAGTAGCTGGTTTTTGCAAACTTATCTACATAAGTGTTCTTATGCCAATGATAGAAGATATGAGGAAGTTCCCATTCAAAACAATCAAGTTTACGGCGCCCTCTTTTAAAATTTATCGTTATACTTTTAACTTACTATTTTTGAAAAGTGTTAAAATAAAATTCTTGTCAAAATCCAAAGACAAATCAAATATTGAATAAAAATTTAATTAATTTTTAATATTCATTAACAAAAAAAATTGATTTTAATATATTCAGTGCTCAAAAACAGAAAAACTTTGATTGTAAATATGTCGTCAATTAAAGTAAACAAACAGACCAATAAATTCCCTTTGATGTTTATAGTGTTAAAAACTTTCATTCTTCTCGAGACTTAACCATGTAAAATTTTTGTTAAATTTATGTTGTATTTTGAGTGCCTTCTTAGGTAAACAAAGAATAACTTAGGTGTATAATTCTTAAGAAAAATCTGATATACTTTCCTTCTTTTCTGACAAAAAGGGTTACATGTCATATAGTTAAGTTAAGAATTTATTCGTTGATGAGTATTTATCATCCATACTAAGACAAAGCATTATTCTTTGAGTATTATTTTCATGTAAACAAAGAATAATTATATATCACATTTTTTTTATAAATATGCATACATTATATTTATCGATAGCTCTCATCATTACATAAAAACCATAAGAAAGATATAGAACTTTATAAAATATATCTTTTATATACAAAATTTTAAAAGTAAAAGAATATTTCTTTCATCAATGGAAATACTCGAAAAATCGTATATACTACTTCCATCACGTGGGCTAAAATGTGAAGGCTGCAATCTTCGTAAAGACTATCATAGTGATGGTTATCGTTGTTTTCATTCTGGACTCTTTTTTCACAAAGAGTGTGCCAATTCCGATCCAGAGATTAACAACCGCTATCATCCCCAACATTCTTTGCACATTAAGGCGGTTGCAGAAAATGAAGTTGCATATGGAGAATGCAAAGTTTGTAAAGGTAACTTGCCAAAATTATACTACTATTGTTCAATATGTGATTTTGCAATCGATTTGATATGCGCAAAAAAAAAAGTTATAATAACAATTGAGGATCAAAAGTCTCACGAGCATTGTTTATATCTTGTTCCAAAGATGGTTATGTTTACTTGTCATCTATGTGGATTGTCTGATGACCGGTTCCCTTATGCATGTAATTTATGTGATTTGAGCTTTCACAAAGATTGCGGGGAATCTACACCAGAGATCAATTACTCTTGTCATCCTAAACATATTCTCAAGCGTCTCACGCGTGTTTCCAAGTACACCAATGAAAAATGTTGTTTGTGTGGAAACAAACTTTATAACGTGTTTTATCACTGTTATATTTGCAATTTCAGCGTGGATATCAATTGTGCAAAGAATCCACCACCTTTCACTCTTGTTCATCCTAAAGCTCATGAGCATTCACTCACTCTTATGACTCAACGAATTTTTGTTTGTAGCGCCTGTGGAATGGATGACGACCCAAATCCTTATGTATGTCTTCCATGCAATTTTATGATCCATAAAAATTGTATTGATATGCCACGCGTCATAAAGATTAATCGGCATGATCACCGTATTTATTACAATAATTTCCTAGATACAAGAGATTGGAAA
>OVBW01002423.1:0-11338 GCA_900406355.1 Erysimum pusillum
AATATATGGTTTCTATAAGAGAAATTCTTCAACATACCACAAATTCAAGTTATTTTTCCAAAAATATCATTATTAGTTTAATTTTCCAAAAAAACAACTAAAATTTTTTACACATAATTAATATTGGTAAATATCTTTTTCTATAATTGTAAACTTCTAGAGTGTCCAACAAAATACGTTACATATATCGGTTATGCAACTTACTAGTGTTTCATACTCAAACAGGTTCGTTTTCTATTTATTTCCTGATTTTTGGGCTTTTGGTGTGTGGGGAGTGGGGACATAACTAAAGTTCACTAATTATATGGAAAGAAAAGAAATTATATGGAAAGAAACGACCAACTGTGTAGCTCTTTAATCTTTTGATCTATCTGTTAGATCTCTTTGCTTTTATTTGCTTTGCATGGTTAAGCCTAAGATAAATACCATATGTTCTTTATAAATACAATAAAGATTGAAAATTACATTTGGAAACAGAAACCCAAGTGGAGCAAGATGATTTAACGGTCCTTGTCCGTACTGTTGTCCGGTCTCCTTCTCCATTAACACTCTCAATCTCTATTTTATCATCTCAACCACTTCCAAACAAAGAAGACAACACTCGTACGTAAAGAGTGTTAGTGTTATGAAAAAAAGATAATAGTATATTTTATGCGAAAGTAAATTAAAACCTTATGAAAAGCTGAATCTAATTAAGTTATGAATTTTATGGAAAGTGTTACTTGTGTTAGTGTTGTTATCATTACAACTTTAAAATAATTGTGAAACAAAAACTTTTAAGTAAAGAAAATAATGATGCATCCAAATTGTATATCGATCTTATGATTGGTTAGCGAGTAAGACTGCTTTTCAGAAAGTATCGTCAATTCTTCTTCTATTATATTTTTTTCAGTGTATGGCACATACTCTGCGTATATAATAATTTGTTTGTATTCCTAATTGGCTAATTCTATATTCTCTGTAATTACTTTTTGAAATTAATAAAAGTTTTAGTTGGAAAAAAAAACTTTTAAGTAAAGAAATCGTAAATCCACTTGTTCTAAATTATGTATTTTGACGCATTTGTTCTAAATCCACTTCTACAGACTAGTTTTTTTTTTTAAATAATAATTATTTTATTCATCTTTTCTATTATTTTATTTTGAAACAGAAAGATGAATAATACAAGAAAATATGTAACAAAACGTAACGGTCTTTGTCCGGACTCTTTTGATCACTTTCTTCTCCATTACGGCATCACCAGTCTCATTCTCTAATTTATAATCTCAATCACTTCCAAACAGAGAAGACAACACTCGTACGAAAAATAGTTCTCTCAAACTCATAAAACAATTCTCTATTTTCAAGATTCTTCTTTCTACTTCAGTGATCTTGTTTTCTCTTTGACCCAAGTCGTTTCTTGTTATATCTAAAATCATGTCTGAGACCACAACAGCGGCATCATCAACAGATGCTAAATCTGTTCCAGTAGAAGCAGAGAAGAAGAAAGAACAAAGTTTACCATTCTTTAAACTCTTCTCTTTTGCTGATAAATTTGATTATCTTTTAATGTTCATTGGCTCTCTTGGTGCCATTGTTCATGGCTCTTCTATGCCTGCCTTTCTTTTACTATTTGGCCAAATGGTCAATGGGTTTGGTAAAAATCAAATGGATTTACATCAAATGATTCATGAAGTCTCAAGAGTAAGTAAAATTTCTTTTTCTTGTTTTTATCAAAATTTAGTAAGTAAAATCTGATCTATGTTTATGTTATGTTGGAAATTTTTTTTGCAGTATTCTCTGTATTACGTGTACGTGGGTTTGGTCGTTTGCTTCTCTTCATACGCAGGTTTGTCTTAAAATTCCAATTTTTAATTTTATTAAGGTCGAGACCCGCGTTAAGCTGCAAATGTTTTTTTTTAATTATTTATAATTTTAGATTTTCTTTTTCGCTATTTATGTTAAAGATTTTAGAATTTTTTTGGTTGAAGAGTATGAAGGCGAAGATGTTGAAGTTATCACCATATGATATCCAATACAAAAAACATCATTTAAATGTCAAGCGACCGGCTCACGTCCAATTGACCCGGTCTGCTAAGTTTTACGAATTGGTTAAAAAATTTATTAAAATAAAAAAAATAATAATAATTTTTATACTATTTTTTATAAATACTATTATTTTATATAATAAATTTCTTTAAATGATCACATACTATATATTTGTAAATTTATGCCAAAATATTTATTTATATATATAATATATTTGTCCGCGGGTAGACCGTCAATTCACGGGAATAATCTGTTAAAACTCGCATTCCACCCGCTATCTATGGACATAGAAAATGATTCTAAATCCGCCCTGCCGTGATATTATTTAGGCCAAATCCGTGGAATTTCGGCTTGACATCTCTTAAAATATACAATGAACGAGACTTAGTTTAAAAGTATTTTGATATATACAAATAAAATGTTTTTATTGGTTACAATTTTTTTTTAGTAAAATTATAATCTCTTTTCCGCTTGGTAATTTATATATATGGGAAATTAATGAGAAATGTCATGTTTCAAAACAAACTTTCCGTGAATACCATGTTGGCGCAAACCTTTCCGTGAATGTCATTTTTTATCTTTGAGGCACAATGAAAAAAGACAAAAAAGACCATGAGACAGAAACAGGTACGAATGCGTCGCTAGTACAGGTGTGATGTCAGTAGAGCAAATATTCATTTGACTTTTTGTTTTTATTTGTTATATTAATTAATTTATTTTTATTTAAATATCAGATATTTCACATTTAAATGATTCATGTAGTTGCAATAGAAACAACAAATATATTTGGAATACTATAGTAAACATTACTACTAAATATTGTCCACAATTAATATTGGTGGACAAAATCTACAACTACTACTCTTAGATAATATATTCTTAACTATTATCCACATCCAAATAACAGATTGAAAAGATTTTTGGTAGACTAAAATTTTTTTTTACAAAAATATTTGTCCAATTTTATGTCCACACTAAACAAAATCCTTCAATTTGATTTTCCGGTTCACGCGCGTTACAACAATCAAGAAACACAGAAACAGAAACCACAATCTAAAGTGAATCAATTTTTTTTTTTAAGTTTCAGTTTATTAAATTTATAATTTGGTAAGGATAAGCTGAGTCCACGTGTTCACTACTTTGTCTGTATCGATCACTAACATTTATTACAAGTTCATAAAAATTCCTTTAAATTTTTATATTATTTATACAACCATGAATTTGTTTTAAAAAAAATTACAGAGATTGCATGCTGGATGTATTCTGGAGAAAGACAAGTAGCTGCATTAAGAAAGAAGTATCTTGAAGCTGTATTGAAACAAGATGTTGGATTCTTTGATACTGATGCAAGAACTGGTGATATTGTCTTTAGTATTTCTACTGATACAGTTCTTGTTCAAGATGCCATTAGTGAGAAGGTAAGTTTTGGTTTCGATTTTTGCAAAGTTTTCTATGTCTTATTCAGATGTTTGGGTTGTTTATGTTAGCAAATGTCATTTATCTTGCGCCTCAGGTGGTGGGGGACTAAAGAAAATGGTTCTGTACTTCTGTTAATAGATTTTTACATTTTTTTTTTAAAAAGAATATGTACTTTTGTGTAAAAAGTTTTATATATAAAAAAAGAGTATTCTGAAAATATATATTTTCATAAGTTTGTAATGCAAGATGGTTTTTTGCTAATAGATTTTTACAAAAAAATATTTTACTTTTTTAGAAATTTGTTACGTAAGATGGTTTTTTACTAATAGATTTTTACAAAAAAAAAAAAAATTAACATAGATTTTTTATAAAAAAAAAATATGTACTTTCTTATGTAAGGGTATTTGGAAAATAAGAAAGAGTATTGTGAAAAGAAAAAAAAAGAGGTATTTTTAAAAAAAATTATTTTACATATAAGGTTCTTTTCAGTTTTCACAAATAAAAAAAAAACGAAAACTATTTTCTCCTGTCTCTATGGTGCACGTTAGCAAGCACGATCTAACGTACGCTTGCCCCCTAGTGTTTTCTGGGTGAAAAAAAAATTGAATCTTTTTTAAGTTTTAATTTTCTCAGGTTGGAAATTTCATACATTACCTCTCAACATTTTTGGCTGGATTAGTTGTTGGATTTGTATCAGTATGGAAATTAGCTTTACTAAGTATTGCTGTGATTCCCGGAATTGCTTTCGCCGGTGGTTTATACATATATACACTCACCGGAATCACTTCAAAGAGCCGTGAATCTTACGCTAACGCCGGCGTTATTGCTGAACAGGTAATAAAGTTTGTTCCTTTTTTTGTTTCTTAGTTATTGCACACCAACTGTTCGACGTAATGCTTTCTACTGTTTCTCAAATGATTATGTTTCTTTAAACAGTGTTTTCATATAATTAACCATTTTTTTTTCTTTTTGGTCAAATTTTGGGTTTAATCATTACATTTTGTGATGTTTTTTGTTTAGGCAATTGCTCAAGTTCGAACTGTTTACTCATATGTTGGAGAAAGTAAGGCACTTAGTTCGTATTCGGATGCGATTCAGTATACGCTTAAGCTCAGTTATAAAGCTGGGATGGCTAAAGGATTGGGTTTAGGATGTACTTATGGAATAGGTTGTATGTCATGGGCTTTAGTGTTTTGGTATGCTGGAGTTTTTATTCGGAATGGACAAACCGATGCAGGAAGAGCGTTTACCGCTATATTCTCTGCCATTGTTGGTGCAATGTAAGAAATCAAAATATGATTCTGTGATTTGGTTTTTGAAAAGGTGTTTTGTTATAACTTGGATGTGACTTTTTTCGGTCGTTTTTTTTTAGGAGCTTGGGACAATCTTTCTCTAATCTTGGAGCTTTTAGTAAAGGTAAAGTGGCTGGTTATAAGTTGATGGAGATAATTAATCAGAGACCGACGATAATTCAAGACCCGTTGGATGGAAAATGCTTGGATCAAGTTCTTGGAAACATTGAGTTTAAAGATGTGACGTTTAGTTATCCTTCACGGCCTGATGTTATGATCTTCAGAAACTTTAATATATTCTTTCCTTCTGCGAAAACCGTGGCGGTTGTTGGTGGGAGTGGCTCTGGAAAGAGTACTGTTGTTTCCCTCATTGAGAGATTTTACGATCCAAGCAGTGGTAATTTGATTGAAAAGTTTCTATGTGAGTCTTTGGCTAATGACAAGATCACAACGTTGTGTCTTCTTTGATGAGCAGGGCAAATTCTGTTGGATGGTGTTGAAATAAAGACGCTTCAGTTGAAGTTTTTGCGTGAACAGATCGGCCTTGTGAATCAAGAACCTGCGCTCTTTGCCACCACCATACTTGAGAACATACTCTACGGAAAGCCTGATGCAACAATGGTTGAAGTCGAAGCTGCTGCTTGTGCTGCGAACGCACATAGCTTCATTTCGTTGCTTCCTAAAGGTTACGACACACAGGTATCAATCACTATCTATTCATGAGATGTCTTAGAAATTGTCATGGCCTTTTGCTTAATTTTTCTTGTTCTTATTTGCTGAATGAATGTTAATACAATTAGGTTGGAGAACGCGGTGTTCAACTATCAGGTGGGCAGAAGCAGAGAATCGCAATTGCTAGGGCGATGTTAAAAGACCCAAAGATTCTGTTACTAGATGAAGCTACAAGTGCCCTTGATGCTAGCTCTGAGAGCATTGTTCAGGAAGCTTTAGACAGAGTCATGGTTGGGAGAACCACCGTGGTTGTTGCTCATCGTCTATGCACCATAAGAAACGTTGATTCCATTGCTGTGATTCAGCAAGGCCAAGTTGTTGAAACCGGAACACATGAAGAACTCATTGCGAAATCCGGTCCTTACGCATCCCTCATCAGGTTTCAAGAAATGGCTGGTACTCGAGATTTCTCAAACGATAGAGATGTAATGACATATGAATTACCTCGCGAAGAATGCATCCAATGTGGCCATTCTCTGTCAACGAAATCACTCAGCACTGGAGCTGATGGTCAGATAGAGATGATTTCAAAAGCAGAGACTGATCGAAAGACTCGTGCACCTGAAAACTACTTCTACAGACTTCTCAAGCTTAATGCACCTGAATGGCCTTACTCAATCATGGGAGCAGTTGGCTCAATACTTTCTGGTTTCATCGGTCCTACACTTGCTATTGTGATGAGTAACATGATCGAAGTCTTCTACTTCACAGACTATGATGCAATGGAGAGAAAAACAAAGGAATACGTTTTCATCTACATCGCTACTGGTCTCTACGCAGTTGGTGCTTATTTGATCCAACATTACTTCTTTTGCATCATGGGAGAAAACCTCACAACACGAGTACGAAGAATGATGCTCTCAGGTATGTATCAAAACCTCCTAACAAATTGCTGAAAATCTCTTTCCCATTTCTGAATGTTTTCGGTTTCTTGATTGTGTCCTTATTATTAGCTATCTTGAGGAACGAAGTTGGTTGGTTCGATGAAGATGAACACAACTCGAGCGTACTCGCTGCACGATTAGCCACTGATGCAGCCGATGTTAAATCTGCTACAGCCGAAAGAATCTCAGTAATTCTACAGAACATGACTTCACTTCTCACATCCTTCATAGTTGCTTTCATAGTAGAATGGAGAGTCTCACTTCTCATCGTAGGCTTATTCCCACTTCTAGTCCTCGCTAACTTTGCTCAGGTAAACAAAATCTAATCTTTTTACTCAAATTCTTTATATTAATCCAAATCATTTAAATCTTAAGGGTCTTATGATCTATACGAGGATATTGCATTCACCATTATAATCTCATGAAAAAAACGACAAAAACTGTTATTGATGTATATGTTTGAATTTGTGTGGCTACATTGCAGCAATTGTCTCTGAAGGGTTTTGCTGGAGACACGGCTAAGGCTCATGCAAAGACTTCAATGATTGCTGGTGAAGGAGTTAGTAACATTAGAACTGTAGCAGCCTTCAATGCACAGAGCAAAATTCTGTCTTTGTTCTGTCACGAGCTTCGTGTGCCTCAGAAAAGAAGTTTACACCAAAGTCAAACCTCGGGTTTCCTATTTGGCCTCTCGCAGCTTGCTCTGTATGGTGCTCAGGGTTTGATTCTTTGGTATGGCGCCCACCTTGTGAGCAAAGGCGAGTCAACCTTCTCCAAAGTGATGAAAGTGTTTGTGGTTTTGGTCATGACTGCAATCTCTGTTGCTGAAACTGTCGGTCTTGCTCCTGAAATTATCCGGGGAGGTGAAGCGGTTGGTTCACTTTTCTCGGTTTTGGATAGGCAAACCCGGATTGACCCGGATGATGCTGATGCTGATCTCGTTGAGACAATCCGTGGAGACATTGAGTTTAGCCATGTGGATTTCGCTTACCCTTCAAGACCCGACGTCATGGTTTTCAAGGACTTTAACCTTAGAATCCGAGCTGGACATAGCCAAGCTCTTGTGGGTGCGAGTGGGTCGGGTAAAAGTTCTGTGATCGCGATGATTGAACGGTTTTACGACCCGCTTGCTGGAAAAGTCATGATTGATGGCAAAGACATCCGCGGGCTAAACCTGAAATCTCTAAGGCTCAAAATCGGTCTTGTTCAACAAGAACCAGCTCTTTTTGCCGCAACCATCTTCGACAACATTGCATATGGGAAAGATGGTGCAACTGAATCCGAGGTAATCGAGGCAGCTCGAGCTGCAAACGCTCACGGTTTCATCAGTGGTTTACCAAAAGGTTACAAAACTCCAGTGGGCGAAAGAGGAGTGCAGCTATCAGGTGGACAGAAGCAGAGGATCGCAATAGCAAGAGCCGTGCTCAAGAACCCTACAGTGTTACTTCTAGACGAAGCAACTAGCGCACTTGACGCAGAATCAGAATGCGTGCTGCAAGAAGCTTTAGAGAGGCTCATGAGAGGCCGGACCACCGTGGTAGTTGCTCACCGCCTGTCTACCGTAAGAGGTGTTGATAGCATCGGTGTGATTCAAGACGGGCGGATTGTGGAGCAAGGTAGCCATTCCGAGCTGGTAAGCCAACCCGAGGGAGCTTATTCAAGGCTGTTACAGCTTCAAAACACATAGGATTTGAAGCTTTGATGAATTGAAAACATGTAATTGGTAAACACATGATCTTTTTCTAAATTGTAAACTTCTAGATTGTCCAACAAAACACGTTACATATGTCGGTTTATGATTATGATTTATGAACTATGTGTGATTATCTATGTAATGTTAACTTATTAGTGTTTCACACTCAAAACAGGTTCGTCTATATTTATTTTCTAATTTTTGGGCTATTGAAAATGAAATGATGTAAGTCAATTATGTAGTTTCTTTTTTTTTTGGTGTGTAGGGACATAAAGTTCAATAATTATATGCAAAGAAACCAACTGTGAAGCTCTTTAATCTTATTCTATATGTTAGATCTCTTTGCTTTTATTTGCTTTGCATGTGGGTTTTGCTTGTTAAGATAAAAAAAGAAGACCATATCTTCTTTATAGTTTTTTTTTCCCAATCAACAAATACAATAAAGATTACTCCCTCCGTTTTCGAATAGTTGTCGTTTTAGAGCATTTTTTTTTGTTTTAAATTAGTTGTCGTTTTAAGGTAATAATGTAACTTATGTCAAGAACTACCCAAATTATCCTCATTTAATTAAACACAAATTATTTGTAAATAATTACTTGTCGTTTTTATGAGGTTAATATAGTCATTGTATATCTTTTCTTAATTTGTCCAAATACAGTTAAAACGATAATTTTTCAAAAACAGAGGGAGTATAAATTAGAAATGTTAGAATATACGTTTTTTTGTAGAGAGATATATTGTGTGTGTGATTTGATGATGAATTTTATTAAATAGTAATATTTTTAGCAATTATTGATGTTTACATAATTATTGACAAAAAAGTTTACATAATATAGAGTTTTTTTTTTTGGGTCAAAACATAAGAAAAGTATAATATAGAGGTTGTATATTGATTTTAAAAACTTTAAATATAATAACAATTTATTGAAAAAAAACCTTAAATAATTCGTGGATCTGTCTCAACACCTGCGATCACAAGGCCATACAAGTAAGAAATCAAATTCCACCGACGATAAATGAAATAAATAGGACTGACAATAAACATTAAAAGAAGAAAAAAATTATTATTAATTGCATATCTTAGTAAAAAGGATAATATACTTTTTACCAACATCACATCAACATGCGAAAGTGAATTAAAAAACCTTATGAAAAAAGCTGAATCTGAGTTATGAAT
Organism: Erysimum pusillum; assembly: GCA_900406355.1. Lineage (NCBI taxonomy): Eukaryota > Viridiplantae > Streptophyta > Magnoliopsida > Brassicales > Brassicaceae > Erysimum > Erysimum pusillum. Next base: position 9,226 of record OVBW01002423.1, read on the forward strand.
TTTATGGAAAGTGTTAGTGTTGTTATCATTACAACTTTGTAATAATTGTGAATAACAAACTTTTAACTAAAGAAATAGATTGAACATGAAACAGCATTGGGAAGGGACTCACAGGTCCCTACTCTTACTGACACACCTCAAGTGTCCAGTGCGTTAGGTTCACTTTACAGTAGAATGTGTATATCACTATATCTGCTTATTTTGTGTAGATCATGTATGCATAATTGTATATTATAATAAGTAGTGCAGAGAATCATGAGGAACAAATAATGATCGAATTTAGGTATTATTTTGATCGTGGGAATTATTATTATTTTTAATATATTGTTTTTAGGTTAGGATAATCTGGACTAGAACCAACACTTGACTTATCTTTCGGGTAAATATAGCCATCGATTAACCTATGGGCTTTATTTACTAGGCACATATCACTTTGACTCGACAAATGACAGTAAAATTTTTTTGGGTGAAAATCAAATCCGAGAGAGAATCGAGTATTCGAGTTGTCATCATGTCCCAGATCTTTTACCATCAAATCATTATCACCTGGTTTACATGTGAAATATTAGAATGATCAACTCATCAAAGAATGAAAAAGGTTTTGCTTAATTACAATAAATGTGGTTTAACTAAGTGACTGTTCGTCTAGTGGCACAACCTGTGTAACGTTCAAAAAATTGGGTTTCCGAGGATTTTTTGTTCAGATCTCACTTAGAATGAATTTGAATAAAACTTCAATTTTGATAGAAAAATGTATGGATCTGGGCTTAAAACTCCTCAAAATATTTTATATAAATACTGCAATTCATTAATTTTTTATCCCACTAAAGATTCCTACATTCATCCAAATATTATTCTCGTCATGTTTAATCTAATGTTTTCATATCCATAATCGCATCCGCGAATGCTAAANGTTAAAACTCCTCAAAATATTTTATATAAATACTGCAATTCATTAATTTTTTATCCCACTAAAGATTCCTACATTCATCCAAATATTATTCTCTTCATGTTTAATCTAATGTTTTCATATCCATAATCGCATCCGCGAATGCTAAAATTGTGGTATTAAATATTAATTGTTTAAATTTAAATTTTTAATGAAAGAACACTACATACAAAAATCCTTTTTTTTTTTTTTGTTAAAAGCGTTTTAAAAAAATCCTATTTCAAAAGCGTAAAAGTTTTAGTTAGTCTCATGGGTAATATATACATTACACAGAAATTTTAAATTTGTGAAAATGGTTTTTTGACAAGATATGCTTTTTGTATTAGCAATAATAATTTCTCCAGTAAAGAGGTTTTGAGGTGTTATAATTCGTGAAGTAAAACTGTTTATTGACAGGTAAGTATGGAAAACGTGTGACGACAATTTTTGGTTTTCACACAAAAACAGGAAAATAGCCTTTCCCTTTTAATACAATGATGAAAAGGCAAAAGTGCAGACATGTGAAGTGCCTTACTTTCTCCCATTTTCAACAATGTCACTCGTTGTATTATTCATATTTTAGCAAACTGTTTATATGTGTAAAATTTCTAATCTATATCTATCAATCATTTCAGAACATCTCATCAATCAGTTTTTGGACATTGCTACATAGGTTTGTATTGATGTAAGACTGTAATAACCTACAGGCTTTGAATAGTGTGGCAGAACACGTGAGGTGTGTTGCGTTTTTTTTTTTTTTTTTTTTATGGTAAAAAGTTAAGTTTTATACTGTTTTTGATTTGTGACAGATTACAGAGATAACAAAAGATACAGAAAGACTAAAATCTACAATTAAAACTACGAATACGACAAAAAAAGCAAAACGATAACTAAACAGTAGAGGTCCGAAGAAGAAACACCAATTCCAAACCACGAAGCTTAGACATTTGCGTGATTGCCGCAGCTCCAAAGAAGCTCGAGTCCTCATCATCGTTGCCACGAGCAAACGTTTGCTGAGGCCAGCCTTCAAAACCTCATACATAACAAAAAAGCGCTTACAGCTTCTCCGAGTACTAACGCAAAAATGGAACCGCTAAATTGAACATATAACACACCCGGCGGCACGGAAGCCTCTACGGACAGCCAGAGAAGCCGCCTCTGACCACCATTCTCGAGCATGGAGCT
>OVBW01002433.1:0-11953 GCA_900406355.1 Erysimum pusillum
AAGCACTCTCACAGCTTCTGTGACTCCATCCTGAAATTATTATTTTTGGATAGAAAATTACTCAAACTACGAAAGAGAAAATTACATCGAAAAAACTTCATGGGAAGAAAGGATACTCTGAATCTGGGCCATTGATCAGGAGGAATAAACTGATCATAACTAGTTACCTCGAGAGATAATATTTCAGCGATTTCCATGGCACGAGCCCTAGTTTTTGTAGACAGTGCATCGTATATGGCTTTTGCTACCACTTGTGCAGCTTCCATGATCTTCTCATCATTTGGTTCCTCCACAAGCAGGTGGTTTCTTTTCAATGGTTGAGGAGCAACTCCAAGCCAAGTCATCTTTTCAGCCCAATAGAACTGATCCAGCATAAATGGGCATATGATCTGTAGAAAATACATATACACAGTACACAGTCACTTCTTGGCATTACAACTTGAGATTGATTCAAATGAACACCAATACTAGTCTATCAACCCAGAAGACACAAGATAAAACTCTAATAACGTTAATCATCATTTGTGTCCAAGCAGTGCATAAACTTTGGTTTACGAGCAAGTTACAAGTACTAGTAAAGTTTTCCAGAGTATCATGAGTTCATGACCATGACATGTTCTTCTGATGTATCAACACAAAATCCATCAACTGTAACAAGTTACTGTACAGCTAAATTTCTACTGATCCTTGTTGACAAACAATTCGTTTTACCATTTTATATGAAAGATCTATAGTCACATACAAAACACAAACCTGCGGGATTCCAGCTTGTAATGCTGCAGCAACAGAACCGCTGATTTTCACAGGGGCCAAAATCATATAAAAAGATAAGAAAAATCAGTTCACGTCTATTTAAATGTATGTCCATGTTCACCAAGAAAGGGCATCCAGCTGACATTTTCACCTGCCACCATGATGAATTGCAGCAGCACATCTTCGAAACAGCCAATTGTATGGCACCATACTAGCTCAGAGAGACGAAGAATTAAGTAGGTTATATGGCCAGAGTGTCTTTATCTTTTAGGTCAATAATAGCCAATAAATATTGGGCAAATTTGTGCTCACCCAGAGAAGCAGAAAAGCTTGCCGTTGAAAATAGAGATTCCCGAATGTAATGGTTGTTTCTCACTTGAATCTGATCCATTAGCAATGGTCGAAATTGCTGCATCTAAAGGCCCATAACCCGATGTGAAAATGACAAATCTGTAACCTGTAATCTTGATAACAGATTGGAGAACTCGAAGAAAGGCTAGGGGATCCCTTACAAAACCCATGCTGCAAAAGTAAAGAGAAAGATTACTGACATACACTAATTCAGCATGGGTTATATATCTGACAGAATGACTCTCAGAATTCATCTGACACAAAAAGTATTGGAAACAGAGAAATTAGAAATGATTGAGAGGGATCAACTTAAATTCAGACCTTCCAACAGAACTCAACCCTACAAAGATAGGCAGGGCTGCCTCAAAAGACGATATAAAAGTATACAACTCAGTGTGGTTTGAGCATGTATGGGAATCGTCTGTACCCAGGCACCCTGTAGAAGGATTGTCTCCACACTTGTTGCATGAAAACTGCCATTCATTGGGCAGAGACCAAAAGCCGCAGACTCGAACGCTCAATGGCCAGTAATCTATTAATAAGAAAACATGAATGCAGTGAAATGCAGAGAACGAAGCTTTTCCAGGTCAAGGAAAATTGCTCTGAGATTTTATAATGCGTTCTCAGGGCAGAAAAAACAACTGCACGTCAAACAAGAAGTGCATCTTTAACAATGGATCTGTTATGTTCAATTAGGTTCTACTCCTTTCTTCCAGATGGAAAACATACATCCTTTTAAATATGGGTCTGTTTTTTACCTTTTTCTTGTATGATATAAAGTTCACATCACATATATTCTCAAGAACGAAGAATAAAACTACTACCCAGATAACTTTTTGTAAAGAAGATGCTAGCAGAGCACAGATAAACATTTCGGTAAAAGCGAAAAACATCCTACATACCAGGGCATTCGACGATTTCTTTGCTGAAACCATACCTGTTAAAAGGAAAATATGTAACACTTTACTACAAACTTATGCAATCTCATCTTGGTTTTAATTTGATAGCAGTGTAATATTACAACTCCATTACTAAAAATCAAAGTTCTTAAAATTTAATTACATTATAAAGTGAAAATGTAAGTTAGACAGATCAAGTAACCAGAAAATACTTAGTATATGAAGATAAAATCGTGATGGCAAGATAGATGGCAAAGTGATCAGATTTTACCACCAAGAGAATTCACAACTCACAAGACCAAGGGAGATGGTGGCCGGCTATGCCAAATTGGAAGGTCTGTTACTGGATCCTGCATCCAGTGAGTAAATTGGGTGATAGTTCACACTATCAATTTTCACAGTAAAATGCATCCTTCTAGGTCTCTATGTTTACAAAACACCTACTGCAAAAGGGTAACAACTTAGGTTGAGTTCCTCGTATCGCCATGATCCCCATTCTTCAGTAAACAGAGGCCACATCCAATGAGTTACATCACTCCAGCTAACCTGTTAATTTATATAAATTAGAAAAGTTCAGGAGAAAATAACACCAATTCGACAATCATATGGAATACCTTGCCAGTGGGGGCATCTTTCAAGTACTTGTACAAATCTGGGAGTTCCTTTATAAACTGTCTTTCAAATCCTGATGGTGGACTGTACAAAAGAAGAATTACAAGTGGTCATCTTCGATTTCCAGGGTGTCACCCTCATACTTTCAAGCCACAAAGTTACCTATACGGAACAACATAAGGAGCAGCCACCACACAGCGGATCTGGAAAAGTTCCGCAAGGCTCCATCCTTCCTAAATGTACAAATCAGGAGAACCACTCTTAGTCTTTCTTATCACATGATCGTAACCATCTATCAGAACTTCAGTTTTTCTTGCTACATGATACAAATCTAATGTCATTGATAGAGATAAAGCAGACACAATAATGATCCTGATGGAAAGTATTAAGCAGATGTACCAATGCAAAGAAATTTATGACAACAAAATCCCCCTCCATACAAGGACCCTTTCCGAAAATGCTTCCAAATGCAGAACGACACTCTTGTCTGTGTTCCCTTTTTATCCTTTCTTTTTCCTCCAGAAAAAATATCCTTGTTGAGTCTGAATGAAACCCACAAAAGCAAGATTAATGCTTAAAGCTAAGGTATGAAGAATACCAAAACTGAAAGAAGAAATTAAGATAAGAGTATTGACCTGTTGCGTTTTGAGTATCCTGAGCTTCACTAGACAGAGCAGGAGGAGAATTGATAGGAAAAAATGAAACTTTCGCTTTGATCAAGTGGGAGCTTAAGTTCTGCAACAAATCAACCTCTTAACCTTTTGATTAGTTACTGCAATTTGAGAACTTTAAGAGAAGAAAAACCCAACCTCATGAGCTAAATGTGACATTAAAACAACAGAGTAGTGTTGCTGAACACGAGCGAAAGCTGCCGCAATTGCCTGCAGAAAAACAAAACACTTCTTTCGTTTCGTTTCCTAAGAGAACTCAAAATCCGAATCGATAGAGAAGGAGAGAGATTACGGCGAGAGGGTAGACATCGCCTTTTGTACCAAAAGCCATGAATAAAGCGATGGCTTTCCTTCTCTCCGATTCCTCCTCCATGCTGCTCATTCAAGCTCCGATGAAACGACAGAGACTGCTCACCGCACGGAACCGCGACTAATACACAGCGATCATCAGTTGTCCCTCCAGAAGCACATACAGGATAATTTGTCCCTCCAAAGAATCGTCGAACTTCTTGGCACTTAGCTTCGGACTTCGCTGACTCCGGAACTAAAATAGGTTCCGAATCTGAGGAATCCGTCTCTGTGACAAAGGCTGGTGTGCTACTTCTTTCGAAAGTGGCGCGCTGAGGAAATACTGGAAATTGCTAAGAATTTGAAAGAGGAGAGATGCTATTAAGGATTCGAAGGAAGGGTTGGTGGTTTTGTCGAGAGTTGTTTTTATTTCTATGAGAGGATGAATTTGACACCGAATCCTCTTCGTGGGGCCAATTTTAGAAATACAGAAAGTTGTGGGGCGAATTCGTGAAAGACCAAACGTTGTGGGGCGATTTTGTGATTGACCGAAAGTTATGGGGCGAATTCGTGATTGACCAAAAGTCGTGGGGCAAAATCGTGATTGACCGAAAATTGTGGGACGAAATCGTGATTGACCGGAAGTCGTGGGGCGAAATCGTGATTGACCAAAAGTCGTGGGGCAAATTCGTGATTGACCGAAAATTATGGGGCGAAATCGTGATTGACCGAAAATTGTGGGGCGAATTCGTGGTTGACCAAAAGTCGTGGGGAAAATTCATGATTGACCGAAAGTAATGGGGCGAATTCGTGGTTGACCAAAAGTTGTGGGGCGAATATGTGATTGACCGAAAGTTAGGGGGCGAATTCGTGATTGACCGAAAGTCGTGGGGCGAATTCGTGGTTGACCAAAAGTCGTGGGGCAAATTCGTGATTGACCGAAAGTCGTGGGGCGAATTCGTGGTTGACCAAAAGCTGTGGGGTGAATATGTGATTGACCGAAAGTCATGGGGCGAAATCGTGGTTGACCGAAAGTTCTGGGGCTAAATCGTGGTTCACCGAAAGTTGTGGGGTGAATTCGTGATTGACCGAAAGTCGTGGGGTGGATTCGCGATTGACCGGAAGTCGTGGGGCCGATTCGCGATTGACCGGAATTATTGGGGCGGATTCGCGATTGACCGGAAGTCGTAGGGCGGATACGCGATTGACCGGAAGTCGTGGGGCGAATTCGCGATTGACCGGAAGCTCTGATCTCCGGCTAAGAAGCTCCAATATTCTGAGAAGAAGCTCCGACGAAGAAATTCCGGTACAAGATCTACATCGACCATGAGAGGTAAGCTCCGATTTCTCTCTACTGTAACTTTGTTTTGTAGCTCTGAAACTCATCTATATCAACGAGTCCGAATCTGGGTTTTCGATTTTTGAATGCTAAAGTTGCAATCTTTTAATCCTTTGATGTTAGGATTATTCTTTGTATCGATAAACCTTATATTTCAATAGTTCAAGTATCAGTCTCCATTTGACATGACTTAAATTTGAATTTTAATACTAGCTGGTTATGTTTCCATCTGTTGCAATCCTTGGGAAAATCTTTGTTCTTATGGTGTTTAGCTTTATAAGCTGGGTTTGGTATGGAAGTGATAAGGTTTGGTTTGAGAAAGGTTGGAGTGAGTTTGCAGACCCTCATTCTTTAAGTGAAGGTCAGTTTCTGTTTTTTCATTACAAAGGGAAGTCAAGTTTTCGAGTTGTGATCTCTGATATGTCTGCTTCTGAGATTGAATATCTACTAGACAAAGTTATTGTCACTGAGAGTGATAATAATGAAGAAGTGATGGAAGTTATGGATGATGATGATAAAGAAGGCTTTACTGGATTTGAAAGTAGTGGTGATGATGATGGAGTGATTGATTTGGATGAAAATCTGAAGAAGAGCAAACCAAGAGTCAACACAAGTCTGAGAAAGTTACAACATTGGTAAGAAAGTTTAGATAGTTTTTAAGGACTTGTGGATTTTGTGTATATTATATGATTTGTTGTTTTTGTTTGTTGTAGTTGATGTTGAAGAGATTGATTAAATGAGGTCAAAGAAGACAAGAACGTCTTGTGGAGGTTAAGAGAAGGTCTTAAGAGGCTGGAAATCTGCAAAAGAGTTTCGTTTTTTAAATGTATACTTGAAACACTGCAACCAAATATCATCAAGCACGCCAAATGAAGGAGATAAAGTCTGCATCTTTCTTGTTTTCTAAACACTCGTTTGATTCATCATGTGGCAAAGCGAGACCAATGTTGCTCCATCTTTATAATGTATGAACGATCACAACAAACCAAATCAAACTGTAGAATGTACAAATCCTTTGTTCATCTTTCTTAAAACTGTATGTGCTTTTGTGTCATTACTTTGGCATGTGAAGAACACAACGCAGACACTTTCCTTCTCTCATAAGCTCAAAAGCTTTGTTGATTTCATCAAATGCCAAGTTATGCGTGACCAATTCATCGATCATAATCTCCTGCGCCACAAATAGAGTGGTAACATAAACAAACTGTTCGTCGACTAGAAGTGATTTTGCTAATGTAGCTGTGAGCTTATATAATACCTTGTTCATGTACTTTTCAATGAGTGAAGGAAGATCAGATTTAGGCTTCCAACCACCAAAAAGAGTTCCTTTTAAAGATTTCCCGGAAAGGAAAAGTCCGTAATGAGCTGAAACTTCGGGCTTCACTTTCGGTACACCTAGAGTAACGGTCATGCCCCATCCCTGAGATATCCACATTGAAAACATTATAAAAAGGCATTTGTATACAATATAGTGAGCCAAATTCAAACAATGTGACAGCAAATAGATCAGAGAAATCTTACATCCGAGCATGATTGTAAAGCAGTCGTAGCTATTCCCGTATCACCGACACATTCAAATGCAAAATCCGCACCTCCTCCTGTCATTCTTTTGATTACCTAAAATCACAATGTAACCAACATGGTAACAAAGTTTAATCCAAATCATCAGCGTTAGTTATGCTATTGTAAGCACAAACCGGAAGATACTGGAATTACCTGAGGTATAGGTTCAGAGTGGTCATTTGAATTGATGAAATCTGTGACACCAAATGTCTTTGCTGCAACAAATAAGAAAACACTCAGAAACGCTAAGCGGTAACATCTCTTAAAGCTATGTGATATACCTTGTTCAGCCTTAGCTGGATTTATATCAACCCCAATTATTTGAGCGGCTCCTCTAAGTTTGGCACCTTGAGCAACCTGCTCATAAGAGACTAATCCCACATCAACACAATGTACGCAGAAGCATCAAAATTTCAGTATCTATACTTACCGAAAGACCGACAGTTCCAAGACCAAATATCACAACACTTGAACCTTTTTGTACATCAGCAACATTCCATGCTGCACCAAGACCTAAAATTACACCCTAGATTCTCAGTATTGACTGTATAACTGATTGAATTTCATAAATTTTAAAAACTATCTTCAACTACCTGCAGCTACTCCACAGCTTAGAAGACAAATTTTGTGCAGAGGTGCCATAGGATCGACTTTGACAGCACAGCCAGAGTGAACCACAGTATACTCGCTGAAACTTGAAACCGCGCAGTAATGGTAAACAGGTTTGCCTTTGATAGAGAAGCGTGACTTCTGATCACTATGCATCAAACCTTTCCTTTCCATTCCAAGAACCTGACACATGTTACTTTTCCCAGAGATACAGTGCCTACATGACCCGCATTCTCCAGTGAATACAGCGAGCACATGATCTCCTTTCTCAAACTCGGTTACGCCTTCCCCTATGCTCTCCACTATACTGCAGAAAACATCCATGGACACAATGATAGGATTCAAACCAGTAAACACTTCCTTCACTCAATTCACAAAGAAGTAGACTATAGAAGACACTTGATTAATGAGCAAAGTCTGTAACTCATGCATTCTTATCACTCTCCTTTAAACCTTCACCTCTCAACTAACCGACATAAGTCTGTTCCTAAGCTGGCAATGCTAGTTATAATAGTCCCATGCTAAACACCGAAACAATGTTGCTAAATCACACTAAGATTGACAATAGAACACTCAATACCATGAAGTTGTTCCTATGCTTGCATAATCTAAAAGTTTGAGGTGATAGAGAAAGAGTAACTTACCCTGCAGCTTCATGGCCAAATATTCGAGGCAAAAGAGACTGTAACAACAAATAGAGACATCATTAGAAGACTAACCAAATTCAAAACAAGGTCACTGTAAAGAAGAGAAACTGTATAAACCTGAGATTCCCAAGCAGAGAGATCACTACGACAGAGAGATGTACAGACAACTTTAATTCTAATCTCAAGAGGTTGAGGTGGACTCACTTCAACTTCCTCCATAACCAATGGCTCACCAGCACGCCATGCCACAGCCGCTACAGAATTTCTCAATCAAAACCTTAATCTTTCATAAACAAGGACAAAAACAAACAATCAAGAAAACCTTTTTTTTTACCTTTGCAGGTTATGATTCCAGGTTGTTCAAAGGAAGAAGAAGAAGACGACATTGTTATCCTAAATTTTCTTGTTTCAATGCACAAAATGAAGAAACTCTGAAGAAGGAGAGGTAAGAAACAGAGCTTCCTTCACCTAACACCGAATCACCAACCACCATTGAGCTNAATGTTATCCCAATTTTGCTTGCTTCAATGCACAAAATGAAGAAACTTTGAAGAAGGAGAGGAAAGAAACAGAGCTTCCTTCACCTAACACCGAATCACCAACCACCATTGAGCTAAGTGATCCAACAAAATTAAAAAAAGCTGACTTTACACTTTTACAGCTTCAGAGGTCCCACGTTAGATGCAAGTTATTCCCGCCACCAACCCTTTTCGTTAATTTATCCCAAATTTCATCCTAAATCAGAATTTGTCATGCCGTAATAACAAAGAAAACAAAAAAGGACATGACTGTTTTGAGATGGGGAATGAATTATTTGGGTTTGTATATGTTAAGATAAGGAGAAGAGTATTATTGGGCTTAATGTGGGCTCGATTGGGCTTATCTTACTCCATGAAGTGTTCATGAATAGGTTAAACTGAAAACTGAATCTCACAAGGGTGTGGCACATGAAAACATTAGCTTACTTGAATTTTTTTTTTCTAAAATTTAATCTTACTTAGTCAACTGTTCTAACTCTCAAGTTCTCATCTTCGAGATATATGTGTACTGTTCTAAGGCATTGGTTTTTAAGTGGTTTTTAGTTTTTGTTCTTTTGAAAATCTATTTTTTTACCATTCAAAATTTTAAAACTTTGGATTCCCTAATATATTTAAATGTATTTAGAAAACACTAAACATGGTTGTATGCAATTATATACTCTAAGAGTATGGAAAAAATCTTGAAAATGCATATCGAAGGGATGTTGAGTATGAGTCATACTCATATCTTTGATTGTCTTGAGGTGTTCCACAATAACTGAGTTTGATAGCTGTTTTTACAAGCGACGATTTTTATAAGCAAATTATTGGAAAGTCGTTTGTTTGGGCGACCTTGACTTCTTGAGGTCGTCTGACCACTTATCGGATACCCTAGCCATGTGCCCATATCACATAACTTTCATAAAACATAAAATAAAAGAATACCCATAGAATTGTTTGGATTTTCGTAGAATCATACCAAAATACCTTTTTTTTTTTTTTTTTTTTTANAAAAACGATCAAATGAACTATAAATTAGAAAGAAAAAAAAGCTTAACACAACACAATTTATCTAACCTGATTCGCTCAATCTTAAGTACATTTTTACCATTGTGACCATGATTTGAATCTCATGTCATTAAATTGGCTCATCACATTGCTACTTAGTGGGCGATAATGATGTGATGAAAAAATAGATAATCACTCGAGGCTGGTCCCACTATCATTAGATTCATTACGCAGAAAATTGACACCGAAGTAAATACAATACAGAGAGATAGTACATGCAATCATAAATATGACAGAGTCTGGTCCCAAGATTATAAATAGATTACACCTAACACTTTTGTAGAGGCACGTGTTCTATTTGTTTGTGTCTATGTTCAACGTATCTGGTCACCATAATTGGTGGTTATTGATTTGCAAAATGGTCTTATATCTTCTTATTCTTAATTGTTTTGTAATTCAAGTTTTTGTTGACATATCAATGTATAATCAAATATTAAAATTTTAACTAGTATTTAAAAATATTAAACGAATAACATACAACTTTGGCTAGGAAGTTTAAAAAACAATAAAGACTAAAAAATACATCATAATACGATGATGTGTTATACATCCTAGTATACACAATCAATACTATGAGGTGTTATTTAGCTTTTATTGATTTTCAAATTTTCTAGTATTCTTTGACAAACAAACAAAAAACATATCATAGTATATGAATTTTTTATATCAATTAAACAACAAACCAGTAACCTCTTAAATTAAAAATCTAAACATGGAATGTTGTAAAAAGAAAAACCATATCTCTTAGAAGATGCTGAACTTTTAGTTCTGTAAAGTGGACAAGTGAAAACTCATAATGTACAGTAGGCAATAATTAAAGGCTCTTTTATGTTTCACTTTTAGGCATACTTTTAGAAATAATTTGTTTACTACTCCCTCCGTAAAATGTCGTTTTAACTATAATCTGTTAAATTAAGGAAACATGACAAATTACAATTCTATCCTAAAAAAAAGACAAATTACAACCCTATACACATGAGTGTTATTAGAGTTAGTTGTGTTTCATTAAGGGTAATTTGGGTATTATAAAGCAAAAGTTACTTTAAAAAGTCAAAACGACATGTAATTAGAAACAAAAAAATTTGACTAAAACGACATCTAATTAGATACAGAGAGAGTATTTGTTTATAAATTTATTTCCTCTTGGACGACCAATTGGCAAATTTTTTACATCAAAATGTTTGGTTGACAAAAAAATAAGCAATTTTCATTTATTTATAGAATTGTATTTTTTTATACATAATAAAAGTATATTTCTAATTAATTTTATAGAATTCAATTGAAAATTAACGTATCATAATTTTATATTAATATATATTTTTTTTGGTATGAATGTAAAATTTATTGACCAAAAAACAATTTTGCAATGGATGCTACAAGAAGGTTGAAGTTGTTGCTGAAAATTTGAAGTACAATCAGTATTATTATACTACACATAGAAAAACATAAAAACAGTAAAATGTTATATTAATTCTACACGTATTTTTTATTTCCACTTATTGAATATTTACAATATCATCGTCCGAACGATAACAGTCGCTTGACAAGGAGTATCCATGAGCCTTGGTCTATAAGGACATGTATCTCAAATAATTTGGCCAAGAACGTGCATCGATTACCTCTGGAGAGAATATATACCATTATCTATTTCACACTTTGTGAAGTTATTGCTTGATCTCGTAACCTCTGGAGATAAAACCAGATCCAACCAAATGATCCCCAACATGAGANTAAAAACAGTAAAATGTTATATTAATTCTACACGTATTTTTTATTTCCACTTATTGAATATTTACAACATCATCGTCCGAACGATAACAGTCGCTTGACAAGGAGTATCCATGAGCCTTGGTCTATAAGGACATGTATCTCAAATAATTTGGCCAAGAACGTGCATCGATTACCTCTGGAGAGAATATATACCATTATCTATTTCACACTTTGTGAAGTTATTGCTTGATCTCGTAACCTCTGGAGATAAAACCAGATCCAACCAAATGATCCCCAACATGAGAAACGAGCCAAACAATTTTGAGGCTGAAAACTTGGTTACATCTTTATCTTTGAATACTCTAGAGCATATTCTATTAGATACCGTACCAAATAAATAAAAAACAAAAATGCACATATGTGACAAAAATATCTAGATAATAAAGTATAACCACTAGAAACGAAAAAGCAAAAAATGCATAATGCATATATGTTATGATGATACGATGGTTATACATATATGCATTTTGTCGAAAATGTGATTTCCATTAAAACTAAACCGGTAAGCCCGGTACGGTAGCTGAGTCAATTAATACAGATACTAAAGAAGATTTTGCAATCTCATCTGGTTCCATTATGGTTATTTACCTACGATCGAGACTTTTCACTTACACCACTCGTTTTGGAGTACGTTGTGTGACCGTGATAAATTGCAGTTTGACGTTTTGTGATATTTAAAATATTATTGTTGGATTTTATGCTTGTGAATTTTGAATCAGAGTTTCGATTTTTTTTTTGGATAAAATTTGATGCATTCAAATTAAAAGAGGCAAGAGTTAGCATTGCTTTACCAACTGCTTACTCTACTTACAAGTTACAAGCAGTGAAATAATAATATAGTTATTGTAAAGTTGTTCCACAATAC
>OVBW01002434.1:0-11945 GCA_900406355.1 Erysimum pusillum
GATGGGTATCTAGTTCGAATAACCTAAACGTTCGATCAGCAATGGAACATATCCAGTGAATATAAATTGGATTATATATCCGAACAAAGTTTACACTATCCCCGATTATTAACTGAATAAAACAAATACTATATGACTTTCAATTTTTCGGAGTTCACCAAATCAAGTTTTTGTGTCCATGTAAAAATAGATAAAAGGAACTATATCTCGAAGTCTGTGTTGTATTACAGTATTAATTATGAAGAGAAAAAAAATACACTTATACATGCAGAACATATCTTTGTTTATCTACCAAAATCCAACAAACAATCTATGAGAGATAATATCAAATCTCAACGGTAATCTTAACACGTCAATAAAAGTTTCTATTTTTGTGACAGTTATTGTATAATTTAAGTAATATTATCCCATTTAAGTCTTCAATATTCAAACCAGGCATTGGTTTTTTTTTGTCAGCAAACAGATGATGAATATCACAAATAAAATAGAAAAAAAAAACATTTTCTAACAAGAAAAAAAGGATGAGTTTTTAGGCGTACTCAAAAGTTGAAAACATTTATAAATCTTTCAAAAAAAACCCATTACTTAAAACAAAAGATCTCGTTTATCTTTTTGGGGTTAACTCAAAGAGACAGCTAGCGAGAGAATTTAGAGAGGAAAAAAAAGATAAAAAAAGGATGGGGTTTCGTGTGACAATATTTATGATTGTTGTAGTATGCTTATACACAGAAAATGTGATAGGAGGATCGGTGTTCATCTATAACGATCTGCACCAGGGACACCGTATTAAAGCGCATTGCAAATCTAAAGACGACAATCTCGGTTACCACGTGAGATTTCCCGGGAGGAATTACAATTTTTCCTTCTCTGAAAATGTATTTTCAGATACGCTTTTTTGGTGTCATTTAAACAAAGGTCCTGATTTCAAGGATCATGTGATAATCGTTGCGTACGATGCTCATGAGTTACCTCGGTACGACAATTGGGTGAGATGGTCCGTTCGGGCAAATGGCATCTATCGATCTGTGGATGGTGAGACACCTTTCCGTTTCAAGTATAACTGGAATGGTCAAGTTAATTAAATTTACGTTTCCACTGACAATATTGTGATTCCCCATCTAATTATCTATGTTATTGTAATGTAATTCCTACTAAATGTGTGTAAGTACTTGTTGTAATATGATTCGAGGGAAGATGTAAGAGCATGTGATACCCTATAAATGAGGTCTTATGCTTAATTATTAATTGTGCGTTTAGTGGCCTAGCGGACATGGCTAGCACAAGCGTTCAAAGGAATTGTAACGGTATTAATATAATATGCTTGCTTCAGTTCATCATCGTCATTGATTATCATTGCCATCAGGACTTGCCTTTTTGCCTAGTTGCCTAGTAAGTAGTAACATGTTTGCTTGAGTTTCCTTTAAGCCTTTCTCTCTCTCTCTCTCTCTCTCTCTCTCTCTCTCTCTCTCTCATAGATGTCTTGTCTTATGAAAGAAGACATGCTTTGTGTTGCTAAACAAATTTGTTAGTTTTCAGCTAATGACTAATCTAAGATGTCCACCAAAAGAAACAAAAAAAACTAATCTATACGAGAATCTCAGTGTATATGTAGTCTTGCTAACATTTTGGATGTTTTGTTTATAAGGATCTCACACGGGAAATTAGAAAATGGTTTCGAATGTGATAACATGCGATATAGATTTTAGAAATAGAAGCAGCCTATATATGGGCTATATGGTACTTCCTAGTTAAAGTGGTATGGAAGTATTAGGAGTCAATCATCACTAAATATTTGTTGATTTTGAGTTAGAAAAATCATAAAACTAAACTAAATTTACGATATAGCCAACTGAAACTCTTCTTGATATGTCAACCCAAATCCATTTATGAATTATGAATTACACAAGAATGCGTTATTTAAGAAAAATGATACTTCTCTTCGTCCAGTTTTTTCAATTAATTTGACAAAAATGACCTCAAGCTAGCAATGGAGCCAAGGAAAGTGTTATCCTTGATGGCCTTCATCGTCCACGAACAAGTGTCAATAATTTTTAATCTATTTTCGTGTTTTTTGGTATGGAAATTAAAGTCTCGATTTGCTTAAAACAACTTTGGAATCTTGCACGATTATAAGATTATTGAATATCAACTAACAAGCAAAATCCGGGGAATGTATCCGATCTTGCGAGTAACACAAGTAAACTAACAAATACATAAAGATTTTGATTGGAGTTTGATCATCTTAAATAACAGAAAGAGCGAAGTTTGGTAGTTTCTAATTATATTCCAAATTATCCTTTTGAATCTCTACATACATATTCCAAATTATCATAAGGGTCTTTTTAGTCATTTAACCTTGGTTACACCAAAACCCTATCTTCAACATTCTTATATATGTTGAATCTAGTTGTTTTGAAAGAGGTTGAAAAAAATAGATCTGCAAGGCTTTTGTTGTGATGTAAACAAGCTTCCGAAAGAAGAAAAGAAGAGTATACATCTCAACAAAAAAAGGTTACTCTTCTCATTTTATATTTATATTTGTGTTTTTAATATATTTTCTTGACATGAATCCTTATAGATCTGAAACGTAACTAATACTAAAAAATTCTATATATCTACATGTACATTGATGTTTGCTCAATGTATACATTATAAGGTTTAGTTAATAGTTTTGAGTTGGAATTTGGTATGGATGAATGGCTTTTTGTAATGTGTTATTAGTCTGAAGTATAGACCAGTGTTTGAAGCTAGGTTAGAAGCTCTAACCAGAAAACTTTCAATCATAAACTATTTTTCACAAGCTTAGAAAGCAACTTGATTGTAACCTACTACATATATTAATACAAATCATTATTTTCAATTGAGAGATGAAGAACCGAAGATCGATCGAGATCGACTGTCGAGATGGCAAACCCAGAATATGAAAATCATGAAGATCTAGAAAGATCTTAAAAGATCATGATATTTACCAATATCTACCCATATCTTATTCTAGAAATATTACATTTTTCTTTAAAGTATTATTTACATTTATGTTTATCTTAATTTAGAAAATTAGATTTAGACCTATCTTATATATAATCGATATATTTCATAACATTATTTATGAGAGTTTAATATAATTTTTTCTAAACACGGTTTATGTTCTTAGCTCTCGTCAAATTTATCATTTTTAAAAGATTAGGAAGCAACTGTGTTTGTGTGAATCATAAACCTATGTGTTTGAAGTTAATTATAACACATTGACGACATTTTCTCCTTTTAGAAACTACTTTTCAAAAACTTAAAAAGATATAAGATTGTAAATAATGGTGATGGAATCCAAGAAAACGAAAATTGCCTATCATGCATATTATATTTTGTTTGGTACAAATCATTAGACTACAAATTTCGATCCTAAACTTTTTTGCAAAATTTTAGAGAGTATATGATTATAATTGAAGGTGATGATAGCTAAGACAATGAAAATCTTTCATCACCATCCATCTTTACTTTTAGAGTGTGTTATTGATTTGGTAATTTTACGTAGGTAGATTTTTGTTGGTTGTGAACCCTTGGTAGATTATCGAGTAATGTTACATGTTATATAATATTAGCTTTATTAAAGCTTGTGTGAATTGGTAGATGTACATTGTCCATGCTATGTATTATGTGTATGTACAGGCATTAACATATGCGCTTATGTGAGTCATGCATGTTAATCTTTTTTTTGAAAACAAGTGGAATCTTAAATGTTTTTAAAATATAAAATTATTAGTCGCAAATACAATTATTCTTTTGAAACAAACCTATATATCTCCCCTCCAATAGGTAACCATTTTATATGACAAACTAACGATGTCTCTTTGCTTATCTGATCACAGCAGAAGCCAATGAAGATAACAAACACAAAGAAAAATGCGACTTCTCTTGAGTCTTGACAATCTCCATGGCTTTTTCTTTCTTTCTATTATGTATACAGACTGAGTGTCCTAACCAGCCTAATTGCACAACAAAGTAGCTAATATAGCTTAATTGGGTCAGGACATTCACAAACAGCACTCTTCAACTATTGGAGCATTGGTTGGTTCTCTTCCGATAATCTTTCAAGTTCTTTGAGAGCTTGGTCGATCGCATAGATTACCATCTTCTTTATCTGTTTTCACGAGTATAAACAGAAAGCGCGCATAAAATAGTCAGACCAATGAACTGAACTAGAGAAAGTTGGGTAAAATAATTAAAAACGCTTAGAAACTAGTTTTATTAGCTAGATTAAGAGATTAATTAAGTCAAACAAATTAAAATTTCGGATTAATAAAATTGCAGAATAGTATACGTGATTTGATGATTTTTAATCGTATTTGGTTAATTATGAAGAATTTTAAAGTTTGGGTGGAATTGAAAAGTTTTTAATTTGTAAAGGGAGGAGAATTGGGCAGAAGCGGTAAGTTTATGGTAGATATGGTTGAACAGCTATAGTACACGCGGAAACCCCTTAGTCATGTGGTTGAGTAAGGGTGTTGATTATGCTTCTACATCATGAGGTATGAAGTTCAATTCCCGGAAGGCGTGATTAATTTGGTGATTTTAAAGAGATTTTAAAGAGATAAGTTTACATGAGATCTAGAAGCCAGACAGTAGATTAATTTATCCATCGTTACAGGCAACGCTATGTATACGCTAGTGGTATACAACAAAATCTTTTTTCCTAAAATGGTGAAAACTCAATAAATATCCTAAATATTATAAAGTAACGGAATCACATTTTCAAAACGTGAACAACTGGTATACCATTGAACCTATTGACATGTGGAAAAGAAGTCACAACAAATAGAAAGAAAGCAAACCTTATAACCCTGTTAGACTATTAGGCATCGAGGTAATCATCCTACACAATGTGAGGCATATGTATCTATACATTTTTGTTACTATTTGAACTGCACCGCACTTTTCTTACAAGTGTCACATGTTATCATTTGGAACCTAAATAATCTAGGTTGCACTATAATTCGTCATTTTGCCACCAATTAAAACCACATTGTGATGAGATGATTGGTCCTAAATTTTCAAATTGAGTTGATTTCTTTTTGCTAGTTGAAACCATATTGTGATAGAGACATGTATACATTTGAATCCGAGATATTTGCCATCATCGAAGATCTAAGATCACCAACCAAACATTTCGACGTTAATCGAAAGCTATACTTTTATCACTCTAGAGGAGTCAATTTTTTCTATTTAATAAACCACAAAGTAAAATGAATACAACAACCCAAACAAAGTAGCACACATATAGACTTTACACGAAAGCACAAGAAAGTACATAAACATATAAAGACATTAATGAGTTTTCTTTCAACAAACTTGAGGTTCTTCCATTATCACACGATGTATTCAATTTATTTGATCCTTGAGAACGTGAGAAGAAATTGGAGTCGCCTACACGTTCCGACAACCCACCCCCTTATAGTGTTATATCCTTTAGCCGACAAGGTTGATCGTATAATCCACCCGATCCAAATGCCACGCCCGAGATGGTATTATCTTGTATAATCCACGAGATAATACCACGCCCGGGATGCCACGATTTGAGGAGTTGGTAGTAAATCAAAAGCTAGCCATTCATGGGATGCAACGGAAACCTTAGCCGACAAGGTTGATCGTATAATCCACCGGATCCAAGTAAGATCCAACGAGATCATACCATGCCGGGGATGCCACAATTTGAGGAGTTGGTAGTAAATCAAGAGCTAGATTCATAGGATGCATTGGAAACCTTAGTGAACAAGGTTGCTCGTATGATCCATCGGATCCAAATAAGATCCAACGAGATCATACCACAAGGTCCACACCGGGGATGCCACAATTTGAGGAGCTTGAGGAGTTGGTAGTAACTCAAGAGATAGCCAATTCATAGGATGCACCAAAAACCTTATGCAGGTATGATGATGGCCACTAACCACCAACTATCACGGAAAATTGAACGAGCCGCACGAAACCTACATTCGGATCTTTATTCGTGTAGTGACAAGGGTGTTATGACAACCATAACCCGAATCTCTCATTTAGTGCAAAGACAAGGATCTCAAGTGTAGAAAGAAGTCTCTTTGCAAACTGAACCCCAATGTTTTGTTAATAGACAAAGTCTACTTGCAACCCATCCTTCTCTTTGTTGTATAGACAAATGTAGGAGTGTTCAAAATCCACCAAACTTGGGTTCATCGACAATTGAACACTTCTAAACAAAAGTCATATTTCCTCAAGTACCAATCGAACTTGCACTCATATTCTTCTTTTCTAACATGCAAATGCGGGTTTGAATTTGGGTGATGATTAGGACGAGAAAAAATACCCGGATCAGAAGATCAAAACCAAACCCGACTCAAAATACCCGATCCGAGTCTGATCCGAATCAGATGAAATATTTGAACGGGTCTTAGCGGTACTTCAGCGGTACTTCGGATACTCGAAAAAACCCGACCCAAACGAGTACCCAAACCCGAACTCAAACGAATACCCGAAAAAACTCGAATCTAACTAAACCCCATTAACCTTTTTATCTAACTTCGGAAATTTTGTTTATTTCATGTATTTAAAATAGTTTGCGTAGGCTTTTACTAGATTTTTCGGATAATTTAAATACTTTTGAGTAGTTTGGATTTTTTAGTAATTCAAATAATTATGGTTTCTAATTTAATTACATGGGATGACTTTTTCGGATAATTTTGGGTATTTCAGATAGTTTTGACTAATTTGGATAAAACCCGATCCACACCGAATCCGAAAAGAACCAAACCGAACCCGACCCGAATATCTAAAATATCCGACGGGACTTATAAACCTAAACCCAAAAATCCGAATCGAACCCGAACGCCCACCCTTTGTGATGACATAGCGATTGATAACATTAGCACAGACTACTAAGGCACAACCCGAGTCCTCAAGATTTTCTTTTTAAGGTCGATTACAATAAAGCCCACGGGGAACGATATTTTGCATAAGAACCTCACTAGTTTCCAATCTATGTGTTTTACTTTTTACATGGAAATGTTTACTTTTAACATGGAAAAAAACATTGAAAAAAATTTATAAAAAGAAAACAATTTTACCTAACTATTTTTTTGTGAAAAATATACACACCAAAGCAAACAAACGCATTGGCACAAACAAACAAATACCAATCAGTATATATTACCCTTAAAATGCTAGGTAGAGATGGGCATTTAGGTTTTTGATTTTTAAAAACTTATAAAAAAAAACAATCTTAGCCTAATTGGAACCAAAAACTTATCCAATATTTGGATTTGTTCGTTCAATCTAGCTTTTCGGAAAAAAAAAATCAAACAAAAAATTACAAATTATAAATATAAGCAAATACTGATAAAAATATTTAAAGTCTCTTAAATATAAATTATAATTGAAAAAAAAGGGTTATTGGTCATTCTAGTTTTTATTCTTTGATTTCTGTTCAGTCATTGAATTGGGGTTTTGTAGAACCAACCAGATTACCAAAAAAAAAAAATGATTTGAGTAAATCGGTTTGGTCTTGTTTTGGTTTAATTCATATGCCCATCTCTCCTAACTAAATTCAGATATCCGGAAAAAAAACCACCCACATCAAACATATAGGCAAATCAATATGCTCAGACAACAACCAGAAAGAAAAACAACAACAAAAGATAAGTAACTTGGTAAAGAGATAAAGTCTTACCTCAAGTTTGTCCTCTCTGGCCTTGTGGTTCTTGGGAAGTTGGCGAAATTCTTCAGTCAGACGAATACACTCATGGATGTTCTCCGGTGACACAAAGTCAACTGCGACTTTTGTGCATGACTGTCCCAATCACGAAGAAAGTTTCAATAGATTTTCCAATACAAAGCAAAATGTGTGAAGTAGAAGAAGAAAAGAAAGTATTCAGTTTACCTTTAGATTTCGAACTTGATGAGGACATCCCGCTGGAATAAACACTGCTTCACCTAGCTTTTGCACAAATGTCCATGGTTCAATCCCTACGATTTCAGACAAAACATTTAATTGTCAATATTGACTCAAAAGATTGAACCAAAACATCATCTCCAAGTATCTATCTGGTTACATACCAAATTCCGCTTTGAGTTTTCTTTTGTGCTCTATGGTTAAATAGCATGTTTGGTCATGTATGGGGTGATAAACCTGAAAAGAAGAAAACGTCAGTATCCAGAAATTAAATTCCTTAAAGGTTGTTGCAGAGGTGAGTGTTGTTACCTTTGTAACCGGACAACAAAAAGTGTGTCTAAATTCTTTGCAATGTTTTCTTAGATACTCTTCTAACTTAGGAACATCTTCTCTCCTAAATATGTCCCAAAGAGCACTGCCTCCTTCGTCACTTTCATTGCTCAGAATCTCTGGCATATTCACATCTTCTTCTTCCTCTACGCTACAGCCTTCAGTGCTCTGTTCTTCAAACTTGTTCTGTTCCTTGTGTTTCTGTTTCAGAGCTTTGACTGCGGATATTTGTTCTTGACTTAGGGTTACTTCAGCCGTATGCGTTAGAATATTCACCTACATGAATTGTAAATATGTGAGTCTTTGGACCATAAAAATCAAAACCAAAAGTGTAAAAAACAAACTAAATTGTAAGCTTTACCGCATCTGACATATCGCAGTGAAGCTTAGTCACGGAATCGCCTCTACCGAGCTCATCTGGAATCCCATAGGCGATGTAAGTTTTTGGACCCAAATCTGGTTTGATAAGTCCTTCAGGAAGCTGTGCTGCAATGTTAAGGATCCCGGTTCTAGGATCGCTATATTCTTGGAAAGGTAATGCAGATATGAACTCATCACAGTGACGAGGTAAGAGATCTTCAAACTTATCAGAAGGAGGCCAGTCCTTTAGCTTCAACATCTCAGGCCAGAAGTTCTCATATGTTCTTCCTTTGCTATAACCTTCAAAGAAATGACGGGTATTGATCTCCACCTCACAGTTAGCTAAACAATCAATTGCTTTGACTTCAGACATCTT
Organism: Erysimum pusillum; assembly: GCA_900406355.1. Taxonomy (NCBI): domain Eukaryota; kingdom Viridiplantae; phylum Streptophyta; class Magnoliopsida; order Brassicales; family Brassicaceae; genus Erysimum; species Erysimum pusillum. The sequence goes on from OVBW01002434.1 coordinate 8,979, forward strand.
AGAACTTGTTGTTGAGTTCACATTTTCGCACAATGCCCGCCACATAACCATTGGCTCCCAGCTTAAACCAGGTGTGTTATCAAGGGAGTTCCTAACGATTACTGGTTCACCTTTTGCCCAATGCTCTTGAAAATGAAGAAGCTCGTCTTCCTTCAAGACATCAATAGATGCAGGACAAAAGAGATAGTTGTCACTTGATCTTGTTCTCGAAGCTGCTTTCCTTGTCATATCAGTCTCCAAATTAGAACACCTACAGCTCAACACTCTAGGGCTGATGTGGTATGATGCCAAGAAAATCTCCGCCTTTTGTTCCAAGTCTGACATCCATGTCAAAGGTAGGATCTGCGTAAGTTCCAACATACAATCACCACAACCACCTAGCTCTTTTGGTGCACAAGTGATCCTTCCATTATCACCGAGGCTCCACTTAGCGGTGGATGGGTTAGCTTCTTCGTCTTCAGGAATACAATCACCGGAGCTCGGTTCCACATCTAAACCATGCATGTATCGAAATCCTTTATTTTCATAATGTAACGTCATTTCAGGACGTCCAGAAAGCGATCCTTCACGAATCTCTTGGCAGCACTTCAAACAAAGCTCATAAGAGCACTTTGGGCAGCTTCGGTGCAAGTCAACAATTGAAGTTGCACAGTGATCACTGCAACACAGATGAATATTTTTCAGTAAAATCCTCGAGAAATGAAAACTATCATAAGTTAAGTGTGCCTACTTACCAGTATACACGTTCATCACTGTAGCTTATTGCTTTAGTTATTTTAACTTCACAAGGCAGTAATCCTACAGAAACAGGTCATAAATATGTTAGCAAAAAAAAATCAACTTTTAGCAACGGAAACCATGTATTAGTAGCACAAGATTCATACCTTGAACCTTTGCCTCAAAATCAATCTCTTGCTTCTGGGATTTGGATAACTTATTCAGAAACGGAAGCATCAACGAAATCAAGTACTGAAGATGATGGCGTCTTTCAGAATTCGCAAGTTCCCTATTTGATGTCTGTACACAAATACCAGTTTAGATATAAAACCATCTCGGGTCTCTGTTAAAAACCAAACATTCTGCGAAATAGTCTCATACCTTGATTAGACCATTCATATGCAAGCATTTGCTGCAATTACAATTTTTGCGGCAGAAAGGACATTTTTCAACAATTTCATCCTCAGATAGATGTGGATACCTGCAACAAACCACAGATAGAGTTAGAATATTAGATTACAAGGCAGAGGAATATATTAAAGTTAAGACAGAAACTAACCATTTCCTTATACATTGAAGACAGTACATGGTCTCTTCACATTCACTGCAAATGAGAAGAGTTATCCTTTCCCCTTTCAAACACTGATGGCAAATTGGGCCTACCTTCGATTCCTGCCAACACAAAACGTTATATATTTCAGTACAGTAAAACATTTATATCTCTTTGTTGATCGGATTCAAGGACACGTTTACCTTTGAAGTATGTTTCATGCTTGTGCAGTCATTAGAAATCCCGTTTTTGACAAGGGAATCTGATACATCAGAAGCTGGAGAACGTGAATGGGAAGGACTAACATCTGTTACATTTTCTGGACTATTAGAACGTAAATTACGAGGCTTGCTTCTTGATTTTGCCTTGATTTTAGAAATCAGTTGAAGTTCTTCTTCCCATTCCTTATCTTCACGTTCTACTCTGAGTCTGTCTCTCCTTTCAGAAAACCAATTACCTACTGTGCGATCATCATCTTGGAAATGTTCCCCTGACTCTATCTTAGGCCTAACTTCAACTTCTTCTTTGCACTTATCTCTCCGTTTCACAACGTTCATCCGAATCCAATCATTCAATGTGCAATCATCATCTTCAGTATATTGCTCTGTCTTAACAGATTTAGGAATCACTTCAAATTCATCATCGCTTTCTTCTACTTTGCTTGTCTTTCTCCTTCTTTTCGCATTCCTTTTAACCGCAGAATCATCACCATCACCTCTCGAATGCTTCCGTTTCTTGTTTAAGACTCTCGATCTCGTCCTTCCCTCTTCTTCCTCCTCTTTACTACTACTACTACTACTACTAATACTAAAACCTTTCGACTTAACCGGTTTCAAACTTCTCTTCTTCTTAGTCGTCCACGAACATTGGAAACTCAGACTCTGATGCTCGAAACTATCTCCAGACTCCATGTTTTAGCTGCAAAACAAAAATCGCCAGTGGGAATCAGATCTATGAACGAGATTTACCCCAAATTGAAGACAAAATTTCGAATTGAGTTTCGATTTTGAGCGAACACGCACACACAATTCGAATTCACTTAGATCATAATCAAATCGCAATAAAACAGTGTGATCAATCGAATCCAATCAAAATTCCAGATAAAAATTCAAACCAACATTCTCAAAACAAATCGATCAAAAAGGTACAACGATTCCTGAAAAATTGAGTTTAGAATTGAAATCACAGAGGATCGAAACTCAATTTTACCTTATGATTGAATACCAAAAACAAGCTCGAAGAACTCTTTCAAGAGAATTTTTTGCAATGATGAATCTCCTGCGAAAAACGATCTAAAACCTAGATTCTAGCTAGAGAGATTTAGGTAGACAAGATTTAACAATTCTGAGAAAAAAATACTCAGGATTCTTAATTTTGTCTACTTATCATAGAAAAAAAAGAAGCTTTCCTTTTAAAAAAGAAATGGAAAAATAAGTTTTCCGTTTATTCCTAGAAATTAAGGAAAATTTCTGGGCACAGAAAAAATGGATCCTACAAATCTAACCGTTAAAGCATACTGTATATGGAACCCACAAGATCCGTGGACCGCAAGCGATTAAAGAACTGCGTTGCAGGAGATTACTAACCCTCACCGTGTGAACTGAGTTTAAAAAAACAAAAAAAACTCTTTTGGATAATAAAAAAGAAATTGTTGTGAACAAAGAGGTTAGAGAAATATTCTCTCTGTTATTGATCTATGA
>OVBW01002436.1:0-11945 GCA_900406355.1 Erysimum pusillum
TCGTTGAAATCGACACGTGTCACGATCCAGCGAGTTGCTAACTTCGAAAACACAACTTTATATAATAAGATAGTGATAACATGAACATAATGCTAACACCCATATAATGTAAAATTTCCTAAACACATAAAAAAATAACTTGAACAAGAGGTATTATAGAGATCTAGAATATTCTTCGATTTTAGTTCATGGGCTTTGCTTCATAATGGACTTTAACGACCCATGTTACTTGGTCCGCAATGAGGTTCACCGAGACATCTAGATATTCAAATAGGTCGCTAGATGTCTCAGTGATGCTTTCTTGGTCCAATATAATCTATGTTGGCGATAGGATCATCATCAGTGTCACGTCCACCACCTTGTTGACTCTGCGATGGTCTTACTGGTCCATCATTCGGTTTCTCATAACTCATCATTCTCCTTCCTAAATTTTTTTAATTTTAATATATTATACACCACAAATCAATAAATGCAAGAAAGAAATGTACAAACCAAGAAATTGTCCAAATTTGTTTTATAAATCATCGAACAATAACTATTTGGCGATCTTATCTATATAATTTACGAGTAAAGCTTTAAAAGGTTTGAACGAGTCCGAAATATATCATATATATTTTCCATATAAAAATGTACGTAATTATAAACCATGTTTCATGGATCTTCTCCATCAATCAATAAGCATATATACAAACTTATCTATATTACTAGATATGAAGTATATGTGAGCGTAAAAGGATATTATGTATATAAGAAAACACAAACCGGGTAGTAGGACTGATTGTTGACCAAGAGGAAGAGCTGACTCGGTACAGCAAAGGACGGTGCAAAGGAGAAGAAGCACAATTAGAACTTGACCCATTTTTGAAGAAATTTTGTTTATCATCTCTCGATCGTTCTTTATCTTGACTTTAGACTCCTATTTATATAAATGGAGAGGGAACACGTTGCACGAAGGAATGAAATTACAAAAACCTAACAAACACAAGTTGACCCTTTAATTTTCTCCACTAGTCAATAATACTCAATAATCATTATTCATTAACAAGTTGTCCCTCTTGTTCTTATAAAAATATGAATCCGTTTAATTTGTTGTCGGATATTGACCATTCTTCTTTAAAAAGTATAGTGACAAAAATAGTTCAGGACTTTGAGATCCAATCTTATTATCCATGGTTTCATAACTCCTTGCAAATTTGAATCTGTGAGTTGTGATCTTTAACAAATATATTTGAAGTTCATAGATCATGATCAGAGTTTTTATTTGGGTTGAATGTGAAAAATATAATATTAATAAATAAATGTGAAAATATAATATGAATAAACAAATTCGTGTATATAAGTATATTTGGGATTAAGAATACCAAAATAGATCAAATTTTATGAGTCCATCCAATTCGATCCGATTTATCTAACCTTAATAGTTTGCATATTTGGATTAAAAAAGTTAATAAGTTAAATGAGTTGATAGGTCAATGAGTTAATAGATTAAATGAGTTGGAACCATTAACCCATCAACTTCATCACTAGCACCATTATGGCAAAAATTGTCAAACTGAATATATAAAAAATAAATAACAAACCAACTGAATAACAAAATGCCAATAAGCTATTAATAAGTATATGAGTAGATGATTGGAATTTTTTTTCTTCAACTTTACATTATAAATAAAAGATCACTCTACGATAAGAAGCTTAATAATATATATGAAGAAAACGAGTTTGTAAAAGAAACCTTGACAATTAAAATTTTTCTCAGAATTAGTTATAATTTTACAATGTTTGGTATTAAAAAATAAATTATTTGTAAGTCTTCGCTTTTTAGTTATCATTATAATATTAACTGGAATCATGTAACCAAAACGTTAAAAGACGACATATCATTGGAACTCTACATGTATAATATATACACTCCATGTAGTTATATGAATGTTATAAAACCATATGACATGCTTCATGTGTGATATATACACTCCATGTAGTTATATCAATGTTATAAAACCTTATTACATGCTAATGAACAGAAAAACATGGATACAATCCACATCACATGTACTTGAATTTATAAACGAAGTTGTCTATTTGAATTTTCTAGATCCTCTTCGGGATTAATTAACTTTCAGAAACTAACATCAGTCTTTCATAAATTATTATTTGTATCTGAAATTTTATGTGATCACATTATTTTTTCAGTAGTTTCCAAAAAAAAAAGATTCTTAGAAATTTCTAAACACAACGAGTATATACAATAACATATTTTGAGGCTTAACATGCTTGACAACAAAAAGAAGATAGTACTCCATACTATTTATATAATAGTTGAAGGCTTGGAGAGGTCTGATTGCTTCGAGTTACCGGAAGAGTGGTGAAAGAAACCATGGCTAAACCAAGGCTAAGGATTGTTAATGGCCCTTACTAGCTGGAGGACTTATTGATCTTTCTGCATCTATATTGGTCCAATATTTTCCCAATAATTTGCGCCCTGTAAATATAATTTAACTGTATTGAATACTAATATATACTACTACTATTTAATACATTTTATAGCATATTACCGACGTATTATTATGGATATATCTCTTATTTTAAAATTTTATTAGATGATGATTTATGGGAATTTTGTTTGTTATCACGAATTATTTAAGATGTAATAAACATATTTAACTAATTAACAAGGAAAATAACATCTTTATTTAACACATAGTAATAATTTAGTTTAAAATTTTCTTTGAAATTATTGGGATTATCAATGATAAAAAGCATCTTCCTCTCTTTTTTTTTTTTTTTGTTTTTTTTTTTTGCTAAAATTCTTGTTAAATATATCAAAATTTAGTTCATAATCTAATCTACTTCTTTTTTTATCATTGAGAATTCATAGGGTAGTTGTAGCTCTAGAATTAGTTTAGAATTCAACAATAAAAAAGTGGCTAACAAAACAAAAACTAACTCAGTGTTACTTTTCTTAATTTCTTCGAGTGTAGATTTTGAAAATCATTATGACATGAAGATTATTTCTCAATATTGATCTGTATATGTAAATATGTATGCATAAGGGAAACACTAACCGATTATTGTGAGTGGTTCTTGCCGAGAATGAAGAGCACATTGTGTTTGGGTTGGGACCAAAAGAACCATCCCTAGAATAAATAATACAAATCCCAATTGTGAAACACTCTTCTTTTCCATTTCTTTCTCTTAATTACTCTTTTAATTTTCTCAATCACTTACTACAAGTCCCTTATATATATACCCGTAATGATAAGTTAATATTACAGTATATATTTCAAAACACAAAAAGACTTTCATGTTATTTTATTTTATTTTGTCATATGTCAGGGCCACAAATGGAATAAGCAGCTACCCTAGAAAAGTATTTATACATACCGTATTCGAACTTTAACGTGATCCTCATTGGATTTATTGAGAATTCATATACTGAATTTAGCTACCAAAATTGTATTATCACCTAATACGTTATTTGAATTTTTGTCCTATGTTTTTATAAATATATTTTAGAGAAATTTACCACTAACGCCATATTACAAAACTCAACTTTCCACCAATGCCATATTACCAAACTTCTTTTCTGCAGTGCCACAACCTTTTTTAAAAAGACAAAAATACCCTTCCTTTTATTTTTCTATTTCTTCTTCATTTTTTTTTCTCTCTCTCCCTCTCATATGGATGGTGGACATTAATATAGACAACATATCAGAGGTGGACATTATATATTGTCTCTACAACTCGTGGACAAAAAAATACAGTAGACAAAACCTATAATTGGTGAACTTGGTCCTTGGTAGACATTATAAGTATATGAACTTCTATTTCTCCACCAAGGTGAACCTAATATCATGTGCATCATCTGCAAATCTAACTATTCATATTGTCCTCCGTGGACATGTAGACAACATTAACTACTCATATTGTTCTCCGTGGACAAAATATCACGTCCATACATCTGCATATACGTAAATTATTAGAACTAAACTACGAATACTGTCCTCCGTGGACTAATTAGCATGTCCACCAACTCGAATCCCAATAAATGTGTCTGCCAAACTGGTCATGTCACATCACATTGTACCTGCGACACATGGCTGCCTTTTTGTGTAAGAAGAGCTTTTTTGTCATTTGTATAATGCCACAAAAAAAAAATATGGCATTTCAGGAAAGATTTTAATCAATGTGGCATTGATGGAAAGATATTTATGAAATTTGGCATTTCTCATGAGATTCCCTATATTTTACATAGTAATTTACTAATTTTGAATAATCCGATTCATATCAAACTTTCATCCACTATATTATCTGATTATATATATCCCCAAAATGAATATAGGCATACTTTACATGTCCATTTAAATGAAGAAGTGACAAATTTCCATTTGCGTTGAAAACAGTGAAAATATATACTGGAAAGAAGAAACATTGATGACAAATCATTTGCGTCATTGGCTTACATCAGCATCAAACATAGAGATCCAATAAAAGCATCATCATCGCCATATGTCCAAAAATATATCTTATTTATTATTAAAATAATATAATTAGACCCCACATTTTCATCACTTCTCTCTCATCTGAAATGCCACATCATCAATATATTCGACCAAAAAGCTTCTTATCCAAGAAGCTTCTTCCAAAATCTCCCCTACTATTTGATTATTTTCATAATATTTTATTCTCCTAAGATGTATAAGTATATAGCGATATACATGGTCTACGGCGAATATATATATGAGTCCCACCCACCCGACCATGACACATGGGTTTTAAAGTCAAATATGGACGAAACAAACCATACATGCATGACTATTGCAACATTTGAAAGGCATACAGCCGTATAGTCTCGTACGTAGAGGCTTAGCTCAAATATATGAACTACGATGTATATCGTTTGTAGTCAATAATACTACAACTTCTAGTACCTAAAAGCATATAGCATTACAGGAATTATTTACAATAAAATTACCAAAAACATACTTAAAATATCCAAGATTATTCAAACCCAATTTGAAGCACATTCTCAAAGGTTAGTCCAACAGGGTGAAGCACATTCTCAAAATTTGAAGCATATTCTCAAAATTTGAAGCATATTAAATGCGAAAAGTAAAACAATCAATTATTAAGCATTCAGTGTGCGGAACGTTTAGATTTGGAGGAAGGGTTTATAAGAACGAGGGGAAGCTTTGGGATCGGAATAAAGCAAGATTTCAAATCAGTCTTTGATCAATTCTTTCGTTCCATTTCGATTCTTAGTTCGATTAAACGAAGATTTCAAATCCAATTTCAAACTCACTATAAAATAAAGCAAACCCGGATCTTGCAACCACAAATGAGAAAATGGGTGTAAAAGAGTTTCGCAATAGTTCATGATACAAAAAGTCTTGAAAATTTGGTTGTAATGATTGTTACTTTCCCTCATTTTCGCCATTTTGTACGATAACTCAGAATCAAAATGTCAAATATTCTCTACTTTAAATCTAAATTCAAACCACGTTCATATGCTTCGTGTCTTGGGGGTCGAAAGATGCCTTTCTGAAGCTCATATGCTTGTGTGTACGGGTGGACCAAGCAAGATAAGTTTGACTTTAGGCCCTTCAACACAATGTTAACAATATATAGGTCTCTAGTTTTCTTTCTTTTCTTTTTTCTTTTTTTTTTTCACTAGTAGGGTCCTATTTTTTTTCTTATGATTTTAAAATATATTCTCATTTAAAAAAAAAACTATCCAAAACAGATCCTAAAAATATTTTTGCTTGGCCCCATAAATTTTAGGACTGACTCTAATGGATTGACAGATAAAATATTAGTGTTTTGGAAAATAGCATTGTGATTTATTTATGAGTTAGGGCATCTCCAACCCATCTCTATATTTGCCTCTATAAATAGAGGTAAATATAGAGATCTCTATTTTAGAGGCAAATATGCTCCAACCCACCTCTATATTTGCCTCTAAAATAGAGGTCTCTATATTTGCCTCTATTTATAGAGGAAAAAATAGAGTTCCTCTATTTTATAGAGGAAAAAATAGAGATCTCTATTTTAGAGGTGAGAATAGAGTGGGTTGGAGTAAAACTCACCTCTATTATAGAGTTCCTCTATTTTAGAGGTAAAAATAGGGAAAACCATTGGAGATGGTCTTAGTGTTTGTCGAGTTGGGTTAGAACAATTTACAAACAAATATCATTTTACAAATATATAGAATCCTTGTCTATTCATTTATATAAATCATAATTACTGTCTATATATAAACGAGTTATATATGATATTCAGTTCCATTTATAAAGATAAGTATTCATGGGTGAATATGTGTTTGTCATTAGTTTTATTTTTGTTCTCTCTTTTGCCATTTAATTTGTATGAGAATTCTGGAATATAAAATGTCATATATTCTCTGGTTTTAATCTAAATTCAAAGCTAACGTTTATATGCTTCGTGTGTTGGTATTATAAAGATAGGTCGCAAGATGTCTTTGTGACTTTGTGAACCTCATTGATGCTGTTTTGGTCCAACATAACTGTAAACGAAGGACATGGAAAATCGTACGACATTAGTGTTTACAAATATAGATTACATTAAAATATTTAACAATGAAATTAAAACACACAAAAGATATAATATAGAAGCGATACAAGAAATTTAATTTTACTTAAATCAAGGGAAATATCACGTAAATGAGTGACTGAGTATTGATGAAAAATCAGCAGAAAAAACACGTAAATGATATTCAACCCCCGTAATCTATGTGGGAGATAGGATCATCATCAGTGACACGTCCACCACCTTGTTGACTCTGCGATGGTCTTACTGGTCCAGGATTCGGTTTCTCATAAGTCATCATTCTCCTCCCTTCATTTTAAAATTTAAAATATTATTTTATTAACACATATATACATTCACTATACAAATCAAGAAATAAAAGAATACATACACTATACAAATCAAGAAATGCAAGAATGAAATGTACAAACCAAGAAATTGTCCAAATTTGTTTTTTAAATCATTGTACTTACTATAACTGTGTTGACCAAAAAAAAAAAAAATCATCGAACTATAACTACTGCCGATCTAAGCTATATAATTTACAAGTAAAGGTTTAAAATGTTTGAACAAGACCGAAATATATCCTATATATGATTCCATGTAATTAGAACATGTTTCATGGATCTTCTCCATTAATCAATAAATATACAAACTTATTTATATATGAGTATATGTAAGTGTATGGATTTTATGTATGTAAGAAAACGTAAACAATTTTCAAAAAAAAAGAAAACACAAACCGGTTAGTAGGACTGATTGTTGACCAAAAGGAAGAGCTGACCCTGTACGGCAAAGGACGGTGCAAAGGAGAAGAAGCACAATTAGCACTTGACCCATTTTTGAAGTAATTATGTTTCCCATCTCTCGATCGTTCTTTTTCTTGACTTTAGACTCGTATTTATGTAAATGGAGAGGGAACAATTTACTTCAGAATGAGACAAACAAAAACCTAAAAATCACAAGTTGATCCTTTAATTTTCTCCACTAGTCAATAATACTCAAGAATCATTATTCTTTAACAAATTGACCCTCTTGTTCTTATAAAAACAAACAATTACATATAAAAATATTAATCCGTTTAATGTGTTGGCCAATGTTGACCATAATTCTTTACAAAGTATATTGACAAAAATAGTTCAGGACTTTGAATCCGTGATTCGTGATCTTAAACCAATATATTTGAATTGGAGTTCATAGATCGTGATCCGAGTTTTGTATTATATACACTCCATGTAGTTATTATATAATTACTATTATCAAACCATTTTACATATTATCTTATTATATAAAGTTGATTTTTCAAAATTAGTAATTCACAGGATCATATCACATTTTTAATAACTATCTAAAAGAGATTCTCAAATATTTTTGCTCCGGCCCCATAAATTTTAGGACTGATCTCTAATGGATTGACTGATAAAATATTAGTGTTTTGGAAAATAGCATTGTGATTTATTTATGAAAATAAATTTCCATGAATTAGTGTTTGTTTGGGTTAGAATAATCTACGAACAAAAATCACTTTACAAATGTATAGAATACTTGTCTATTCATTTATATAATAATAATAACTGTCTGTAAACGAGTTATTATATTCAATTCCATTTATAAAGATAAATATTCATGGGTGAACGTGTGTTTGTCGATGTTTACATACTAATATGATATTGGTTATGTAACTCAAATGATATTCGCATGATCTAATCCATGCATAAAAGTAATTAGTGTGGAGCGTTAAAACCAAAACAAAAACAATATTATCGATACATTACTTTAAAAAATAATCAACTATATATCAACAGTTTTTATTTGAAGAAAATGATCGATCTTCGATTTAAATTATACTAAATGACATGCTATCTCGCAAGAAAATAGACATCATGTCATTAATTTTGAATAATCCAGCTGCTCTAGTCTTTGTATTTCACCCTATTATATAATGAAAAAATATCATAAAATGAGATACCACGACAACTTAGATATATGTTTTGATCATAAAATCACTTTTCTTTGCCACTGCACATCACACAAACGCAATTATTGTTCCATCGTCAACAATTTCTCATACTAAGTTTATAGTGGAATTCACGAGTTTGAAAATTGTTCAAAAAATCCATATTCAAACAACGTAACAATCTTCATCTGGTTTGGACATCATAGCTTCATAAGCGTTGTTGATACTAAATCATCTTGAAATGAAAAAGGTCTTCAAAATAAAATGTTTCATGACTACTTTTTGGTGACGACTTAGGTTTTTGTTTTTATAAAAAGGCAAAAGAAAACAGTCATTTAAATAAATATTAATTAGTAATCATCTTTGCTCTGATATAATACCTGTTCAATGATAATGGATGTCCAAAGCTGAGTTTAGTTACAAATTTCATCAATGACTGAGCATGCAATCATTAAGCGCCTTATGAAGTATGTGGATTCAAACTTTGTACATTTTTTTTTTCTTATATACATTACTCATATTCTCCTTGTATATATTGGTTTATTTTACAAATGTCTTTAACCATAATGAAATTGAAATGCAAGAGCATGAAGTCTTGGTGATTTATCTAAGAAATAAACTCTAAGTAACAATTTCAATTTCCTTCTAATAACCTTTGTGTTTATCTTATACTCACTTTTTATTAAATTTTCTTACGATCAAGCTTGTTTTGGTGATCTTATACTCATTTTTTTTGTTGGCGGAGTCATGATTATGATTGTTAAATTAAAACAATGTTTAGGTAAAAATTTAAAAATGAAAAGCAAAACTTGTATGTTTAAGGTTAAGAAATTAACTTTCGATGATAATAGTTCCAATAATGTTAATGTATATTGGAACAAATAGTAGAGATTTATAATGTTTTCATATACTCTGCTGGACACCGGAACTAAGAAGTGGTTACTCCAAAAAATATGATATGATCGATGAGTAAATATCACAGACTTTTGTATACTTTCAATTATATTCCAGATATATTGGGAACGATATTCTGGATGTATTGAGTAAATTCTTAATGGGAGCTTCCAAAAGATTTTATCATGACATATTTTCATTAAAATTACTATAATTTTCTCTAATTGCCTTCAAACCTCCTCAAAAAAAAAAAAAAACAACAATTTTGCTCACCTTTTCACCTTAAACATCTCATTTTTTTCTCAGCCAACTTAAAACCTATAGTACCTTGATAAAATACAAAATTATAAAAATGCAGTTTAATTCAATAAAATTTATAAAATGAAAAAAAAAAAAAAACTCAAAATCCGTAAAAACGCAATACATCATATTCCAACATAAATTTGACAGATTGTTAGAAAAAAACAACACAAGTGCATATGAATTAAAAATTGCTATATTGTATTATAGTATTTGTTGAAACTATCTCGGATGCTTAAAATTACTTTGATGGACATTGGCCAAGATCTAAGACTTTTGACTTATCACAATAAGGAAGTAATAGTCTTTCTTTCTTTTTTTTTTTTTTTTTTTTTTTTTTTTTTTTTTTTTTTTTNTTTTTTTTTTGAGGACTTGTTAAAATAAAACGTCCGGACAGTGCTTTCTATGTTTGACCTTTTACAGCTGATTCATAGTAAATAGTAGAAACCCAATGTTGTACCAAGTTTTAGTTTGAGATTGGACTTAACCAGTGTGGTCGATGAAGGTGAAGAGGCAAGATTCTGATGATGAAGGAAAGATTACAGGTCAGCTCTATCCAACATGATTGAGGATGGACCGGATAGTCGTGGATAGCCACCATTGAAGCAATTGAGAAGCCCTTCTCGGGTTGGCACAATACATGCAAACGAAGGCTATGGAAAATCGTATGATATATATTAGTATTTGACGATTATAAAAATTACGTTTCAATGTTTTAAAATAAAAAGTTAGTTCTAACGATCAAATCCATTAAAAACACAAAAGATACAAGAAATTTCATTACTTGAAACAAAGGAAATATTTCATTAAATTGGAAAATGGAAATGGAAATTGAAATCGGAAAACTAGTCGGTGGGAGGATCATCGTTAGAAACACGTCCTCCAGCTTTGATACTTTGCGATGGAAATACTGGTCCCTCACTCTGCTTAGTATAGCTCATCATTCTCCTCCCTTCATTTTTATTTTATTTAGAAATAGTTACGCATAGTATATAGTGATTACTCGCCAAATTATACACAATATACCAAAAATATCAGAAATGGATTACTCTTATATCAAGTTAATTACGCAAGTTAAATAAATATGAGTATTGAATATGAGTGATTAGGTAACTTTTTAAAGCCGGAAACTAAAATTTCATAGGACTGTTTGAAAATATGCATATCAATGAAATTAACGTAACTAAATAATTGAGCTATGACCGTTAACAATAAAATAAAAATCATTTCACTATAACTACTTTGGCGACTTCAGCTATATAATATACAAGTAAAACTTTAAATCGTTTGAACAAGTGCTACATATATTTTCCATGTAAGTAGACCATGTATCACTGAACTTCTCCATTAATGAATGCATATACAAATTTATGTAAAAATATAGGTAAATATATCATGTATGTACGAAATCACGAACCGGTTTGGAGGATTAGTTGTTGACCAGAAGAAATAGCTGACTCAGTAGTGCAAAGGAGGGTGCAAAGAAGAAGAAGCACAATTAGAACTTGACCCAATTTTGATGAAGTATTCATTTTTATCTCTCTATCTTTCTTTTTCTTGATTTTAGACTTTCATTTATGTATCCGAATGGAGAAGGATCGTTTCACGGAAGAAAGAAAACAAATAAAAACCTAACTAATAAATTCAGTAATTAATTTTCTCCACTAATCATTAATCTTTTTTAAGTTGGCCCTCTTGTTCTTATAAAAATAAATGATAAACGTATAAAAATATTAACACTTTTGTTTCTTGTTGACTATTCTTCTCTAGAAAGTAGTCTTGACAAAATAGTTCTGGAATCTAGATATTCGATTTTAGATCCAATCTTATCATCTATGGTATTAGAGCTCTTTAAAATTTTGAATCCAAAATCGTGATCTTAAAAAATCCATATATTTAAAGTTCATAGATCTGATCAATCTGAGATTGTTTTGGGTTGAATGTGAAAATATAATATAAATAAGCTCTTGCATATATATAAATATGTTTGGGATAGTCAAAACCGATCACTAGATATAAAAAGCATTCAAATGAGTGTTGTTATGTTACTACTAAAGTGACTAAGATTATAAAAGAGTACAGAAGAAGAAATAAATATTTATGGTTAAATATGGCTAGTGATCCAGTTAAGATAAATCATGCACGAGGTTTTGATCTGAGCAAGATATATCGATAATTCCAAATATCTTTCATTAGGTAAAACAGCTGATGTGAGAATAGATTCAATCTCTCATATATATATATATATATA
>OVBW01002439.1:0-11934 GCA_900406355.1 Erysimum pusillum
GAAGCTTCTCTTCCCCTTAGAGTATCTTAGACACTTAGGCATATCTCAACAGTTTGGATAAGGAAACTATTTAAAATATTAATACTTAATATTAAAAGCTCCAAAACATAATAATTGGAGAAATAAATGCTCTAAAGATACGATTAAATGTATTTCTTGTTTAGATTTCAAAGAATAAACTCTAATAAAAAATCAAATATTTTCGGAAACGGTTGGAAAAATTCAGTAAATGCTACATTATTTAGTTACGATATAGTATTGACTTATACCGTGAATTTACCAAAAATAAGAAATTCGAAATTAGTTTTCTAAATTATTTAGTTAATCCACAATTTGTTAAAATCATGTTTAAAAAATAAATAATCTTACAAATTTTGGAGCATTGGTTGATTTTCTAATAAAAATAATATATTATACAAAATTTCTAAATTTTATATTGATGATTTTGTGGTTTATAAGGAATGAATTACAATTTATTTATTATTACTATTATCATCAATTAGTATCAAAATTTGGTAAACAGTAAATGAATAATATTAAAATTAGATCAGATAATTTAGAAGAAATCACGAAATAATCGGTGGGATTAAATGTAAATTACAATTTCATTAAATTGGAATTTAAATACAATTTTTATATATTCATGCAGTTGACAAAAAAAAAAAAAAAATACAATTTTCGAAATGGAAAAGTTGTTAGACCAAATCTTAAATTTGTATTCGAAGGGAAAATAGGAAACGGGTGGGTAGTGGGGGTCCACGTGTTTTTTAAATTGTGTTACAAAATTGAATAATGATCTAATCCTTCTAATCCTTTAATATCCTCTAATAATCCTCTAACAACTGTAACCAAAAATAACCAAAAATATTCTCTAGTTAAAATATCACACGTAAAGTAGTCTAGTAAGGTATGCTCAAATAATAGTGTAGGGATCATAAACATTATTGGAATATGAAAGGATATTGTGGATAATTTCATCACAAAAAAGCATCACATTGCTATGCAGAAAAGAGTTCATGGTTTTGAGTAGGAAGTAGAATGAAATACAATGCAGAATGATTTTAGATAGCGGAGAATGTTGTTCTTGTTACTCACTTGCCTATTATGAGTTTGGCTCTGCCACCTCCTTTGTTGATTTGAAACTGATTTGTTAGTCCAAAGTGAGCCATTAGCAGCCAAACGAAGTTTATGAGCTCACCACCTCTGCTTAGGGTCTCCACAAGAGCTGTAGCGTCGCAATGACAAGCTGCATAACAGAGAAGTTCCACCCACACTTTACTCAGTATCTCCCATTTGTCTTTCTTGTGCGTCTTCTCCATCTCCATAAGGTCTTTGGCTAGTCTGCTCGCGTCAAACAACACAGACTTGCTTCGATCTCCCTTCACGTCCATTGGTTCAATTTCACTATTGACGTCAAGTATATTTATGGTGGCTAGATCCATGCTTCTCTCGTTTTCGATCTGCCTCCTCTGGAAGAACTTGTCAGCTTCAGCCAATGTGTCTCTGAATCTCATCTCCCCAATTCCAGCAACCTCGGACATCAGGCTGGGTTGCAAGATCAAGAGATACATCATGTAGTCTGATATGATTTTGCTGAACTCGCGGTAACTGTAATGCTCGCATTGTTCATCATATCCCTCTGGGATAGTATCTTCCTTGTGTTGTTGGTAACAGAGCTCGGTTGCTATATGCCACATCAAAAGACTCTGATCATAATCGACCTTTGTGACATTACGTACCAGCTTTTCTTGTTCTGCATCCTCTGGCAGGTTCTCTCTTAAAGTCCATTCTCCCCGTGCCAAAGATATCCTCTTGGCATTTTCAGGACTCTCTCCATACATTGATTTGTTTTTCAGCTCTTCGAACATGAACTTCCACAATTCTTTCGTCATGGGTTCTCCGTGTACAAATAGCGTCTTGTGGACCATATCAAGCACACCCGAGATGTCGAAGAACTCGCTGAAGATATCCCACACAGATTTGATGAAATGAGGGATGCGGGATAGGAACTCGAAATAGATAGGGTAAATAGTACGACGAGCCCAAGGATGGTAAGCTGATAACACACTGACTTCACGGCCGATCGATCTGTGCACATCATTGATCAACTTGCCAATCCATCCAAACATTTTTTGGATGATGTAGTTAAGTTTTTCGAATTGGAAAGCTATGGTCTCCCATAAGTAGCGGCGGAAACTACCTCTTGCGTCGTGGATCCTCTCTACCTCTGCTTTTGTGGCATAAGCTAGAAAGTTGAATACGTTGATGCTTCCACACCACCTCCGGAGGAAGAATTGCGTGGTGAGCACTTCATGCTTCTGTACTGTTGAGCAATAATCATCGCCTTTAATGAGACTGCAGGGGGTACACTTATGCCAACCTTTCTTCTCGCATTCTTGTGTCTTCCAACGCAGCTGTCTGAAACTAAGTAACCAATCGAAAAATCTATCTTTCAATGATAGAGCCTCTTCCGGATCATCCTTCAAACTACTAAGTGCAGCACACGTCCAATCAGAGAACAAAAACAAGAGGATAGATATGAAATCCAAAGCTATGCCAACTGCAAACAGCGTGTAGGTAACCACAACATCAGCTCCATTAAATAGTTTGTCTTTCTTGGGCTTCCTATCAAAGAGGATGAATGCAGCCACAAGGGTACCAGAGGCAACGATACGTGAAACAGTTCCAATAACGGTGTGAAGAACTGCGATCTTGGTAAATAGAGCATCATAAAGAAAACCAAGCTCAATCTCAATGATCCTCAAAGCTTCCACTGGATCTTCCAAATTCTCAAAGATCGTTAGGCTCTCATCACGCTCCCTGGAGCTGAAGATAAGGTTGACTACAAGGCCCTTAAATGTGTTGAAGAACTTGTAAGCATACTGAGCAATCGCAAGATGGGTCAAACGTACAGGATACATCAAGGCTATTGATGGATGCTCTAACTTCTTAGGCCTATTTTTCTTGTCTGTCTCATCAATCAGAATGATTTTGGTGGGTAGTCTTGCCTCTTTCTTGGCCTTGTACTCCTCCATGAGCTTCGCATAGTTTGGTCCTGGATCTGGTGCTTGAATCATAGAGTCCCTAAACTTGTCCAAACTGGCACTATACAAAGCCGTTGTCCTCTCCAGATACTTTATAGTCCCAGAAACGAACACTAAGACTATAATCACCCAAAGGCTATTGGGTAGAGACTGGAGAACCACATAGACACCAGCAATTGCCTGAAAGATAAGCCCAAAGACATGTCTAAGCCATAGAGCGTTATCTTCAAGCGCGAAAGCTGTGATTGTGTCTGGTCCACCAAGATGCAGGAGCAAGAATGGTGCCCATAAAGCCATGAGCCTTTTGTCCTGTGGAGGGTCATTAGGTTTGATCTTTTTACCTTGATTCTTGGAGATGAGACCAACAGCGAAATTAGCTGACCAATCTGCTAAAAGATAAGAGGACCAAACGAGCATGATCAAGAGCCTTCTTGGTGTGCGTTTCCTTAAAGGAGAGAAACAAATGAGAATGGCTTGAAGGGTAAGACTTAGAATGATTGCTCCTCTTATGTTCCATCTGTCCCAAACATCTTTGATGTGTTTTGGTATTACTTCCACCATTTTTTGTTCTCTCTCAAGAAAAAGTTTCTTCCTTTTCTCTCTCTCTAAGATTCACTTGTCTCCTTGGGAAATAGAGATTCTTCCTTAACTCTGTCTTGATGTTAATAATATATTTATAATATTTTAGGTTGTAAACACATAAACGGTCTAAAATCATCTAAGTTATTTGAATTTAACAACCTCATTAAAACTAAATTAGTCATTTGAATTTATAAACAGTTTCTATTAATAAATTCTCTAAACAGTTTTATTCAGTATATAGTTTATAGGGAGATCATGAGATAATCTCTTTTGTTTAAATTTGTTTTTCTTTCTTAATTTTTTTTAATCGAAATCAAAGAATAATTCAACATATATATATATATATATTGAGCAACTAAATAAAAATTTTATCCGAACATGGTGATCCAAAAAAAAAAAAAACACCGAACTAAATTTATTAAACTGGTGCAATCGATCATGTTGGAGAGTGTCTACCATTTTGGATATATTATATTATTCCCAACTTTTTATTTTTTTAGACTTAATATGTTTGATAATGATAGCAATGTGTTTTTCAAATAAAATATTTTAAAAGGTTTACGTCAAAATATTATCATAATCTATTGTAGAAATTTACTAGTTTCTATTGTTATAAGGTTAATATATTATACAGTTAAATTATCAAAAATATCTTGATGTAATAAAGATTTTAAAATATTATAAATATATTAGCCTAAAAAAAAAAAAAAATTATGAAGTGATCTTGGTCTAGTGGCAAATGATAAGTCCATAGAAGACAGGCACCATCACACCAGGGATCGAGTCCCCGACTCTACAATTTAATTGTAGAAATTAAGCTTATGAGCCGACCAGTTGTGGCCCAAATGTTGACAAAAAAAAAAGCCTAAAATTTTTAAATATCATTTAATATCAACAAAAAATTATAGCTAATGTTAAATAATAATCTATTCTATAAAAATAAATCATATATATTTTAGTTGATATGTTATCTATATATTTAACACTTATGTTACTGGAAGAAAAAATTAACATTTATGTTATAAATTTATGATGTATTGTTTTTTTTTAAATTTTAAAACAATGCATATTGAGTCGTAAAACATGCAATAATATGTTATGATTGATGTTTTTACGAGTTAGTCTGCTAAAACGTACTAAATCTTAGCCAATGCTAAACTGATTAAATGGACAGATTATTCTAATTTGATAGACATAAATATGTAATTGTGTTCATATAACATAATTAAAAATTTAATTGTTAAACCATAAAATCTGTCCAATTTTTTTGATATCGATTTTGAACTAACTCATACTCATATTTTGTAAATATACTACTTATTATTTATCACATCAAATAATTTTACAACTAATTGTTTTAATAAAATTATGTATCATAAAATTATTTTAAAAATCATAATCCCACACTGCCTACAGGAGACAGACCTAGTATAATTTACTTTAGCTACGACCTACGGACCTAGTATAGATTACTTTAGCTATCCGGTCTGGATAATACCGTCCTGGTAATTACAAAAATCTAGTTAAATGGCTAAACTAGTAAATAATTTATTTTTAGAAGTTTCCTGAATTGAATATTTAATTGGTGATTAGTTATTTAGGAAATAGGTAGATTACTAAAAAGTCAAATGTTTACCCACTCAGTATAGTGGTTAGAAATAAGAATAAAAATTAAAAAACCACTTAATATTAATCAGTAAGAAAACGTGCTCTAAGCCTCTCTCTAACTAACCCGTTACAAGTCTATCATTTAATGGACAGTTGATACAATTCATTGGATTCCTTTCTATGTTTTGTGTAAAATCTAAGTAATTAATGCTCAAAAAAATTTCTAACCATTTAAAATTCGTTATGTTTTAAAAAACTTGGATATGTGGATGACGTGTCTAATTGAAATTAATTACCCATAAACTTTCTATAGTTTCTTTAATAATTTAATATTTGTTTTAAAAATAATTAAGAATTTATTGTAGAATGAATAATAAAATGGTGAATATGTGTTACTGTTTTTTTAGTTTCCAAAAATAAAATAAAAAGAGATAGTTTATTGTTAAGTTTAGGTGCTATTTGTTTTTCCTTCCATTTAAAGTATATCTGTTTTAACTATTTGATCTAGACTATTATTTTGCTTATAAACACTTTGGTTGTTCAATCTGTTCCGATTGATTTCAAGATTTTGCAGATTGTGTGGTGAGAAGAAAGGGTTTTGAGTTGTCATGGACTCCGAGACGGAGATGCAGACGAAGCCAGATGAATCAACTCACACAATGCAACAAATGCTCGACATGGTGAACGAATTGCATCAGTTAGTTCAGCCCGCAGATTTAACGAGGCGGCCTGAACCCACTCCGCGAAGTCGGAGTGAGGGCGGTGAGTTCCTTCTGTTAACACCTACCTACGCATCAGGGAAGACTCAGTCGAAAAAAACGAAGAATCTCCATTATTCTTATCATAAGTCAGAAGCCGAGGAGGAACATGATCAAATTCAAAGGTTGGAACGTAATCTTCGTTTGCTCTTCAAGGACGTTGGTAAGATGAAACATATTAGCAGAGAAGTTGAAGAGGAGGTGTCCAAACATAGTCGTCCACTTGAATTGCTGCTGGCAGAAATGAAGAAGGATTTCTCGAAAGGTAAGTTGACCTTAGGTATGAAGAAAGACTTCGAAGTTATCAGCAAGAAGATCTTTGACTTGATGGTTGTAGTCCCAGTGTTGCCCTACAAGGTTAAAAAACTCAAAGGATCAGATTCTAAAGTTCGCGGTGGGGATAATAACGGCAAAAGGATTGTTTGTTTGCCAAGCATCCATGCAAATGAAGAAGATCTTAAAAGACGCGCGGTTTACGGATATGTACTACGCGAATTCGAGAAACTTACTACTAAACAGAGGATCTGCCTGCTGAGCTTTGCTGTGTTCCCGGAGAATCAAGCGGTGAATAGAACGATGCTGATGTACTGGTGGATCGGGGAGGGCATTCTGGCTTATGAGCTCAAACCCGAAAACGTTGTGAAGGACATTCTTAAGCACTTCACAGAGAGAAACTTGATTGAACCTGTTGAAATCAAACGCAAAGTGGAGCCAAACAGCTATAAGATGACCCCTTTTGTGCATGCTTCAGTGGTTCTTATCTCCAAGGGGATAGGACTTTTCGATATGTATGATGAAAAGGAGAAACCAACCATGAATATATCAGAACTTAACAAGGTATGCCTTGTGGAAGGGTCGTCAAGCCAACCTGAACCAAAAGCTAAAATCATGCCAGACGCAGATCAGATTGAAACCGTGTTCAATGTTTCTGAGAGGTTCCCAGATTTCACATTCAAGTGGTTCTCTGAGGATCAACCATCCGGAAATAAGAAGTTTGGTCCTCTATCAACAACCACGTATAAGAAGCTCAAGGTTTTCTATTTGGGAAGATGGGAGAGAACAGCCAAGCGCCACATCGAGGTGGAGAATCCGGAGCTTATGAAAAACTTGAAGCATATGACTAAACTCAAGCTTCTGAGTTTTCAAGGGATCTCAAGAATTGAAAGACTTGAAGATGCTGTCTGTAAGCTCCGAGAGCTGATCATCTTGGACCTCAGAGCTTGCTATAATCTTGAGAAACTTCCAGACAAGATAGATTCACTCAAGGCGCTTATCTACTTGGACATTACAGATTGCTACATGATAGATCGCATGCCCAAGAGGTTGTCGTGGCTGGATAACTTGGAGGTTCTCAAAGGCTTTGTGGTCAGTGATGCTACTGACGAGGATACGGTCTGCACGCTGGCTGAGCTGAGACAATTGAAGAAGCTGAGAAAGCTGAGCATTTCAATAAACAAAGGAGGTTTCAGCATAAAAGATGTGTTTGTGGCTGTAAAGAATTTCAAACAGTTGGAAAAGTTGAAAGTGGCGTGGGGAGGTATAAATAAACATCCCGCTGCAGGTAAAAAGGCACACCGTGCTGGGTTTATAAGAACCGCAACCAAGATTTTCCGTGGAAAGGTAAATTTCGAAGAACCAGAGCTTCCGACTACATTGAAGAAATTGGATCTACAGTGTTTTCCTGATCCGAATCTTCCCTCATGGCTTGAGCCCAATAACCTCGGTGGTCTGGAAAAACTCTATATCAAAGGAGGAACCGAACTTACTGGATTTGGAAAGTCACCAGATAAGGAGGCAACCACGTGCCAAGTCAAGGTTTTACGTCTAAAATTTCTTCCCAGGCTAAAAGTGGAGTGGAGGGAGCTAACGGAATTGTTTCCTAAACTGGAATTCTTGGAGAAGTATCAATGCCCTCAAGTTAGTCTCTGCCCCTGCGATGGAATTGGAATCTGGCGCAAACCTGAAAAAGATTAAAGTCTAAGCAACTCAGAACTGAGAGTTTCTCGGTTAATCAGTTTTCTTCCCCGTTGTCTTTCCTTTTTTCTTGTTGTTGTTGTGATGTGTTTGCTTCCTCATTTCCCATTGATGTATTTCTTGTTTTGTCGTACAGGTGTTGTTGTTTGTAATTGTAAACAGTTGAATAAAGGAGTTTGGAGTGTTTGCTTTGCTTATCCTGTGATATATTGTAGTTCTAAATTCTAATGAAGCTGGCCTGTTCGTTTCCTAATCCAGACGCAGAACGCAGATGAGCATTGTTGTTCGTTTAGTGCTTATTTAGCACATGAGCCAGCTGCTGCGTCTGGATACAGATGCAAAACTCATTCATAAAAAAGAAAATTTCTGGATGCGTTTATTTGGTGCGTCTGGTTACACTAAACTCATCCAAAAACTTATATTATTTACAGTTTTGCCATTTACTATTAAAAATAATTTTAAAATAAAAAATAAAAATTACAACAATTATCAAATTTAAAAAAAAAATATTACAAAAATTAAAAATTAAAAAACTAAAAACTAAAAATTTAAAAATTAATAAAAAAATAGAAAAGTAGAAATAAAAATTTATAAATTCAGAAATTTTAAAAACTGCATTTTGTGAAACCGCAATTTTGGCGGGAAAAAATGTGACATCACGTTTTTTTGGTGGGAAATTTTGTGAAACCGCGTTTTTGGCGGGAAATTTTTGTGAAACCGCATTTTTGGCGCAAAAATTTGTGAAACCGCTTTTTTGGCGGGAAAATTTTGTAAAACCGTATTTTTGGTGGGAAAATTTGTGAAACAGCGTTTTTGGCGAGAAATATTGTGAAACCGCTTTTTTGGCGGGAAAAATTTGTAAACCTCATTTTTGGCGGGAAAAATTTGTAAACCGCGTTTTTGGCGGAAAATATTGTGAAACCGCATTTTTGGCGGGAAAATTTTGTAAAACCGTATTTTTGGTGGGAATATTTGTGAAACCGCATTTTTTGCGGGAAAATTTGTGAAAACACGTTTTGGCGGGAAATATTGTGAAACCGCGTTTTTGGCGCGAAAATTTGTGAAAACCGCTTTTTTGGCGGGAAATATTTGTGAAAACCGCTTTTTTGGCGCGAAAATTTGTGAAACCGCATTTTTGGCGGGAAAATTTTGTAAAACCGTATTTTTGGTGGGAAAATTTGTGAAACCGCATTTTTGGCCGAAAAATTTGTGAAAACACATTTTTGGCGGGAAAATAATTTTAAAATTTTAAAAGTAAAAAACTAAAAATTAAATTAAAGTTAGAAAACAAAATTAAAATTTTAACTTTTCGAATTTTTATCATTTGACATAAAATGCGTCTAGATACAAATACAAAAATACCAAAAGAACGTAACTGCATCTAGATATAATTGCATGAACCAAAATCACAAACGAACATTTTCTGATTATTGCGTCCAATTACTGCGTTCAGATGCTGCGTTTAGAAATTTTATCCAGATAAGGAAACGAACGGGGCCTCTATGAAGTAGACAAGTTCTCCTTTCTTCATGATAAAAAGTTGAACATACATGTCGAAATTCGATATAGTAAATTTCAGAAGACTCAGAACCCAACGTTGTATATACTATCAAATGTTTACATAATTTTAAATGAACTTTGGCAAACTGACACAAATTTGGAGTGTTTGCTTTGCTTATCCTGTGATATGTTGTACTATCAAATGTTTACATCAGTTACATAATTTGGTAAACTGACCAAAAAAACAAAAAAAGAAGGCCTTTTTATTCCGAGTTTTTTCTTTTTCTTTTTCAGAGATATTTTTTTTAGGTGTTTTTGTTTTTATTTTTCGCAATTCGAAGAAATAAAAGCGAAACCTTACCCCCAAAAAGAATGCAAGTAATTGAAATTGAAATTGAATCGAAGGGAGAACGATTGATCCATCCATGGAAGAATCAGAGTCGGAAAATAAAAATGCTCTTCTAAGTATCAGTGAGTTTTGATTTCGGGATTCAATGTGCATTTGAGGTTTTGATTTCAGTGGATTTGATTGTGTGTGGTTTCTTCATTCTTCAGTCGTATCGAAGATCAATAGAGTGGTTATCACTAGACTATGTCTGTGTTACGATTACAATGGCGGCCAAAAGCTTTCTTCGTGCGGCTTCTTCTCTCACAGATTCTTGAAGTTTTGGTCAGAACCTCCATTGGTTAAGGTACATTGAGATACTTCACTCTTCTTTCGTAGGTTTGAAATGTGTAATCTGGACTCAGCTAGAATGATCTTAAAGCAATCTCATCCATGTTAATCATAACGCTTATTGGAATACGAAAGGATATTTGGGATAATTTCATCACAAAAAAAGCATCACATTGCTAGGCAGAAGAGAGTTCATTGTTGCAGGAAGTAGAATGAAATACAATGCAGAAACGAAGTTTAGATACCGGGGAATGTTGTTCTTGTTACTCACTTGCCTATTATGAGTTTGGCTCTGGCATCTCCTTTGTTGATTTGAAACTGATCTGTTAGTCCAAAGTGAGCCATTAGAAGCCAAACGAAGTTTATGAGCTCACCGCCTCTGCTGAGTTGCTCCACGTGAGCTGTAGGGTCGCAATGACAAGCTGCATAACAGAGAAGTTCCACCCACACTTTACTCAGTATCTCCCATTTGTCTTTCTTGTGCGTCTTCTCCATCTCCGTAAGATCTTTGGCTAGCCTGCTCGCGTCAAACAACACAGACTTGCTTCGATCACCTTTGACTCCCATTGGTTCAATATCACTATTGACGTCAATAATATTTATGGTGGCTTTCTTCACGCTTCTCTCGTTCTCGATATGCCTCCTCTGGAAGAACTTCTCAGCTTCAGCCAATGTGTCTCTGAATCTGATCTTCGCAATTCCAGCAACCTCGGACATCAGGCTGGGTTGCAGGATCAGGAGATACATCATGTAGTCTGAGATGATTTTGCTGAACTCGCGGTAACTGTAATGCTTGCATTGTTCATCATGACCCTTTGGGATAGTATCTTTCTCGTGTTGTTGGTAACAGAGCTCGGTTGCGATGTGCCACATCAAAAGACTCTGATCATAATCGACCTTTGTGACATAATAACGTACCAGCTTTTCTCGGTCTGCATCCTCTGGCAGGTTCTCTCTTAAAGTCCATTCTCCCCGAGCCAAAGATATCCTCTTGGCATTTTCAGGACTGTCTCCATACTGTGATTTGTTTTTCAGCTCTGCGAACATGAATTTCCACAAATCTTTCGTCATGGGCTCTCCGTGTACAAATAGTGTCTTGTGGACCATATCAAGCATATCCGAGATGTCGAAGAACTCGCTGATGATATCCCACACAGATTTGATGAAATGAGGGATGCGGGATAGGAACTCGAAATAGATAGGGTAAATAGTACGACGAGCCCATGGATGGTTTCGTGATAACGCATTGACTTTATGGCTGATCCATGTGTGCACATGATTGACCGACTTGACAATCCATCCAAACACTATCTGGATGATGTAGTTAAGTTTTTCGAATGGGTAAGTTATGGCCTTCCATGAGTAGCGGCGGAATCTACCTCTAGCATCGTGGATCCTCTCTACCTCTGCATTTGTGGCGTAAGCTATAAAGTTGAATACGTTGATGCTTCCACACCACCTCCGGAGGAAGAATTGCGTCGTGAGCACTTCATGCTTCTGCACTGTTGAACACTTCTCATCGCCTTTAATGCGGCAGGGGGTACACGTATGCCAACCTTTCTTCTCGCATTCTTGTGTCTTCCATCGCAGCTGTCTGATACTAAGTAACCAATCGAAAAATCTCTCTTTCAATGATAGAGCCTCGTCCGGATCGTCCTTCAAGCTACTATGTGCAGCACACGTCCAGTCAGAGAACAAAAACAAGAGGATGGATATGAAATCCAAAGCTATGCCAACTCCGAACAGCGTGTAGGTAACCACAACATCAGGTCCATTAAATATTTTGTCTTTC
>OVBW01002443.1:0-11933 GCA_900406355.1 Erysimum pusillum
AGCTAACAAAGCTGCAACGGCTGCAAGAGTGGCTGCGGTGAGAGCCGTTCAGAATCAGATAGATGGTAAATTTTGTCAAAGTTGAAAAAAAATATGTAAAAATCGTTTTTTTTCTCTTTTTTTTACCGGTTTTCTCTGTAACCCTGATTGAGCTAAAAAAAAAATTGGTAGCTTGTTTCAGAGGTTTGTAACAGAGAAGAGTAATTTTCGATCTTTACTAATGTAACAAACTGTAAATAGTTGAAGAAGAAGATGAAGAAAAAAGCTGGTGTTTTTATTTTTGATGTAAATCAACGGCTTGTGATATGGAACTTTATTGTCTTTGATCGAATCTTTGGGAACAAGTGATTTTGATTGATATTTATGAATCTTGATCTGGATCACTGACAATATCGATTCCCTTTAGCTATTAAATATATAGATGGCATTTTGTTTATTTGGATTAATATAATAATTTGGTTGCCCAAGAAAAACATAAAAATTGGGAGAAGGATGGATGAAGAAGATTCTTGTTCGGCGCTTAACCATTGCATTTCCCAAAAAATATCGAATTAAACTAGTAATAACCACTGTCGTGATCGAGAAAATATCAATTGCATTGATACATACAAGTATACAACCTAGTTATGGTCTCTCTTAATTGTTTATAAGATGCAATAATGCTATTTTTAATTCTGGATTTTGAAGAACTGTGTTACCCAAATTCTTAGTATTATTGCAATATCAGTCTTATCATAGTTAGCACTAAAAATTTTGATTGCCACCCTTTTCTATGTTTTGTTTGAATAAATCAGATGACATAAATTTGCGGATGTTTAAATGATTTAAAAATGTTCTGTAAACTAGGATAGTTTTAGTAATTTTAATGTATCAACACATTGAGTTTACCAATCAGCATCGATCTCAATGTTTCGTTTTGAATTGGTTCACTAAAGAAGGCAATTTGAAATCATTTTGTACTCAATTTTCTTAATATAGATATGGATAAGATTTTAAAACTACTTAATCAATATACTAGAAAGAGATCGTGAAATAAAATTATTATGGTTACGACAGGAACACATCGATGCAAACATGTTTCGTCGCATAAAAGAAATGTTGAAGAAGCCATGTGTCCTTATCGATCATCATCTATTGAGGATATCATTTGGGACGTATATCTAATTTTATACGGAGTAGTATATACTATATCCTTATCCTTTAGTTTTTCTTATACAGTAGTATATTATTTATATACGCCACTGATCACATGGTTTCGTGCTGGATTGGTCTCCTTGGGCATCAAAATACTCCAAACAAAGCTTGAAGCAAATATATTTTAATTTAATTTACCCAAAATACTTAGGTAATTTGTAATCTGTAAACTAAACTATAGTGTTTCATAATCGTTTTGAAATCTTTTCGAAACGTTTAAAGACATAAATAAATAGTACTAGATCCAATAATATCAAAATTGAATGCGCAAATTCTACTACTATTACTTACATATCCTTTAAAACAGTTTTCTATTTTTTAAATTAATTTGAAAGCGTAACTTTTTATTTTTATAATATACTTATTTTACACCCATGTAGAGTAATTATATTCTTTTGTAACAGTCCGCATGTAATTTTGCTGACAGCATTTTGACTAAACGACTTTCAAACTTGGAAATCTAACCACTCCACACACAAATTAATTATCCTGCAAAGAGAGAATTACTGGTTTACAGATTTCCTAGAATATAAAAGGTACTGTGCCCTCAAATATATCAGTGCATCTATTTTAAGTTTAAACTTTAAACTTCGATAGGGACAATATTTTCTTATTGAAAATGAAAAGAATGTTGGTTTTATGTCTTAGCTACTTAGAATAAAAGACCGAGTCTTCTGCTAAGAAGTGGTCACGTTTCAGTTTCCTATTTTCCAGTTGTTGTTGGGACTAGTTGAGCTAGTGGGGTTGTTTCCGTTATTTGCGTTTATGTTGTTTGATGTATTTCCCTATAAAAGGCATTGGATCCTATGAATAAAGATAGATCATTCAGTGCATTTGTATTGTGTTCTCTGTGTCTGCAATTACATTTGGTATCAGAGCGAAACACAATTTTTTGAGTGATCAAAGAGAGAAGTGAGAGAACGGTGAAAGAAAAATGAGTGAAGATAAGACGATTACGATTCCAAAGTTCGATGGTCACTATGATCATTGGAGTGAGCTGATGGAGAATCTCTTACGAGCAAAGGGGTTGTGGAGTCTCGTGGAAGAAGGCATCTCTGAGCCAGCAGCAGGACTCGAGACAACTGCAGCGCAGCAGAAGAGTCTAGAGGATCTGAAGAAGAAGGATCATCAAGTCAAGTACTACCTGTTTCAAGCCATTGATCGGGAGGTGTTTGAGCAGATCTTAGACCGGAAAACGTCTAAGATCATATGGGAGTCCATGAAGAAAAAGTTTGGAGGGAATGAACGGGTCAAGAGATCGCTTCTCCAAACCTTAAGGAGAGACTTTGAAGTTCTTGTCATGAAAGGCGATGAAAGTATTGACAATTATTTCAAGAGAGTGATGATGGTAGCAAACAAAATGAGGAGTAATGGCGAGAGTATGCCAGATTCAAAGATTGTGGAGAAGGTCCTCCGCACCCTGACCGATAAATTCACATATGTGGTGGTATCGATCGAAGAATCCAGAGACACGAGCAGCATGACCGTCGATGAGTTGCAGAGCTCTCTATCCGTCCATGAGAAGAAGTTCAAAAAGGAGAATGGCGAAGAAGAAGATCAAGCCTTGAACGTGAACATGAGAGGCAGGGGCAGAGGATCTTACCGAGGACGAGGCAGAGGCAGAGGGCGTTCCTTCAACAAGGCAGTTGTTGAATGCTACCGATGTCACAAGTTGGGACATTTCCAGTATGAGTGTCCAACTGCAGGAAGCGGAGCGCACTATGCGGAACTGGAGGAGAAAGAAGAAATCCTATTGATGGCATATGTGGAGCTTAAAGGAACAAAGAGGAGTGATGCGTGGTTTGTTGACTCTGGTTGCTCAAACCACATGTGTGGAGAACGAGGTATGTTTTCCAGTTTTGACAATGCTTTCTCACACAATGTCAAACTTGGAAACAATCACAAGTTAGAAGTCAGAGGAAAAGGCATAGTGAAGATTGTGCTTAATGGAATAAGCTACTTGGTGAATGATGTTTACTACGTTCCTGAGTTGAAGAACAACCTGTTAAGTGTGGGCCAGCTTCAAGAAAAGGGGCAGGATGTGCTGTTTAAGGGAGATAAGAAGACCTGCAGTATTTTCCATCCAACCAAAGGAAAAATTGCAGAATCGATAATGAGCTCAAACCAGATGTTCATCTTGCTTGGTGAATCAGATGGAAAGGCAACAGAAGAGAGATGCTTGCAAGTGGATACTCATGACAAGGCTGAGCTATGGCATCACCGGTATGGACATCTCAATCACAAAGGTCTTGCCACGCTTTGCAACAAAGAAATGGTAATTGGTATACCAAACATTGGAGAAGAGAAAGTTTCATGTGATGCATGTGTCAAAGGCAAGCATCATCGAACACCATTTCCGAAGCAGAGCAAATGGAGATCCACTGAGAAACTTCAGCTCATCCACTCTGATCTATGCGGACCAATCACTCCAGCCTCCAACAGTCTAAAAAGGTACTTGATCAGCTTCATAGACGATTTCTCAAGAAAGACTTGGATATATTTTGTGGCAGAAAAATCAGAGGCCTTCCAACAGTTCAAGCAGTTCAAGGTACTGGTGGAGAAGCAAACCGGGAACGCTATCAAGTGCTTAAGGACAGACAGAGGTGGCGAGTACAATTCCAGTGAGTTTAAAGATTTTTGTAAGGAGCATGGAATCAAGAGACAATTAACCACTGCCTACACACCACAGCAGAACGGGGTGGCTGAAAGGAAAAACCGAACCATAATGAATATGGTGAGGGCTATTCTTTTAGTATCAGAAGTACCGAGAAGTTTTTGGCCAGATGCAGTGCAATGGGCAAATCACGTTCTCAACCGCTCTCCGACTGTAATTGTGAAGAACATGACTCCAGAAGAGGCTTGGAGTGGAAACAAGCCCTCAGTCGACCACTTCAGAGTTTTCGGCTGCATCGGTTTTGTTCATATCCCTGATGTCAAGAGAACAAAGCTCGACGATAAGAGTGTGAAATGCGTGTTGATCGGCTACAGCAGTGAATCAAAGGCATTTAAAATGTTTGATCCCGTGGAGAAGAAGACTTACATCAGTCGAGACGTGTTATTTGAAGAAGAACAAAAATGGGATTGGAAAGAGAGCTACTCGGGTGAACAAGATGTAGAGCTGGAATGGGAAGAGCAGTATGAGCCTATAGAAAATGAAAACGAAGAGGAGGAGTTAGATGAAGAAGAAACAGAAGGAGAAGAAGAAGATGAGGAAAACACTACGCCTGCAACCTCGGCTTCCTCTCCTCGGGTGG
Organism: Erysimum pusillum; assembly: GCA_900406355.1. Lineage (NCBI taxonomy): Eukaryota > Viridiplantae > Streptophyta > Magnoliopsida > Brassicales > Brassicaceae > Erysimum > Erysimum pusillum. The sequence continues at coordinate 4,449 of OVBW01002443.1, forward strand.
GTAGACCCAAAAGACCACCGTTCTGGACCTCGGATTATACCCCTGGTGATGAGCTCTCGGAGACTGAAGAAGAGGTAAACATGGCAAGAGTCGAAAACATGGATTATGAAAATCTCTCTTTCATGGTCATCGTTGATCCTACGAGTTTCCAAGAAGCTGCGAGACACTCAAACTGGAAGGAAGCGATGGATGCAGAAATGAGCTCGATAGAAAGAAATCAAACTTGGTCATTGGTAAAGCTTCCGACGGGTGCCAAGGCCATTGGCGTGAAGTGGATCTACAAAACCAAGCTCAATGAATTAGGAGAAGTTGACAAGTTCAAAGCCAGACTTGTAGTGAAGGGATATGCACAAGAATACGGGATAGACTACACAGAAGTGTTCGCCCCAGTGGCTAGAATGGATACAGTCAGGATGATACTCGCTTTGGCTGCTCAACGAGGCTGGGGAGTTCACCAACTGGATGTCAAGTCAGCATTTTTGCATGGTGAGTTAAAAGAGGATGTCTTTGTTGAACAGCCGCAAGGCTATGAAGTCTCTGGAAAGGAACATTTGGTCTACAAACTACATAAGGCATTGTATGGGCTAAAACAAGCACCAAGGGCGTGGTTTAGCCGCATTGAAGCATACTTCATCAAGGAGGGATTTGTGAGCAGTTCCAGTAAAAAACATTGTTCATTAAACAAAGAGGAGGTAACATTTTAATCGTTAGCATTTATGTTGATGATTTGTTGTTCACTGGAAATGATGAAGTGATGCTAGTAGAGTTCAAACGTTCCATGAAAAGGGAGTTTGATATGACGGATCTAGGAAAAATGCGATATTTTCTTGGCATTGAAGTGGTACAAAAGGATGAGGGAATCTTCATTTGTCAAAGGAAATACGCTGCAGAGGTTATTGAGAGATTCGGAATGCAGAATTGCAATGCAGTCAGCAATCCAATGGTTCCTGGACAGAAACTTGATCGAGATGAAGCTGGTATAAAGGTCGATCCAACTCAGTACAAGCAGATGGTGGGGAGTCTAATGTATCTCACAGCAACACGTCCTGATTTGATGTTTGTGGTAAGCTTAATCAGTCGTTTTATGGCAAATCCCACTCAAATGCATCTTGCTGCAGCAAAACGGATTATGAGATATCTAAAGGGAACCATGGAGTTTGGGATCTGGTACAAGAAGGAGGGTGACGCTGATCTCATTGGCTATACTGACAGTGACTATGCAGGAAGCATAGATGACAGCAAAAGTACTTCGGGTTACATTTTTATGATGAGTGGAGGAGCAGTTGCGTGGTCCTCTCGCAAACAGCCCATTGTGACTCTCTCAACTACTGAAGCAGAGTATGTTGCAGCTGCTACTTGTGCGTGTCAAGCCATCTGGATGAGGAGAGTCTTGAAGGAGATCGGGCATGAACAAGATGGTGAAATGGTGCTCTTGTGTGACAACACTTCCACCATTAAATTGTCTAAGAATGCGGTGATGCACGGTCGATCAAAGCACATAAGGGTTCGTTATCATTTTCTCAGAGATTTAACCAAGGAAGGTGTGGTCAAGCTTGCCTATTGTTGCACGGAAGAACAGCTAGCTGACATCATGACAAAACCGTTGAAGATGGTTACATTTCAGAGGATCCGAGAAGCATTTGGGATGAGTGTTGTGAACTGAAACTCTATATCGAGTTTAGTTCAAGGGAGGGATTGTTGGTTTTATGTCTTAGCTACTTAGAATAAAAGACCGAGTCTTCTGCTAAGAAGTGGTCACGTTTCAGTTTCCTATTTTCCAGTTGTTGTTGGGACTAGTTGAGCTAGTGGGGTTGTTTCCGTTATTTGCGTTTATGTTGTTTGATGTATTTCCCTATAAAAGGCATTGGATCCTATGAATAAAGATAGATCATTCAGTGCATTTGTATTGTGTTCTCTGTGTCTGCAATTACAAAGAAAAATTAGAATACTTCTAACAAATATACTTTGCACCCAAAAAAAAAAAAAAACTTCTTAAAAATATACATGCACGGAATATAATTTAATTCCTCGAGTGGTCGACACCATATGAAGTTTACTGTTTACATAACGTATTGTCGTATTAAATATAGAGATATACGTACCATCAATAATTGATCTATAGAACCTAATTCTTCTTTAATCAAAATATCGACCTATACCTTTAATTATTTGCTATTTATTAGGATATGATAATTTAAAGCCTTCATATTCAAAAATAAAATAAAATTGTTGGCGAGAGAAGTCAGAAGAGGAATGCTTGTTTCGGCATGCATGTCTCTGCCTCTTTGATTGCAAAATTTATTAAATGTCGATAGTAGCAAATAAACTCGAATAATCATTGTTATGACTTGTGCTTTTTTTAATGTATTTGAAATTAATTGTTGTGCATGTATATATTTAGTTTAATACATATTGTTACAATTAAATTAGACAAATGCGGGGATTGCTGAAATTGTTGGTCCAATGGCCGGGGTGCCATTAACTGACAAAAAATTAATAACTTGGTCAATGTACGTCTTCCAAGTTACACTTATGCCCAATATTATGAGGCTAATTTCTCCCATTATTTCAGCATACCTCTATAACAAGATTGGGCATCGGAAACTTTGGTGCGGTTCGAACCTGAACCATTAAGAATTACGCAACTCGAACAATAGAAGACCTGACTAGTCCACACCATACTCGAATAGACAAACTGGTACAGTACAAGAACACAAACATTGCCTAAATAAAAGTTGAGATAGGTGAATATGATTAACGTTCGAGACTCTTGCGATCATATACGCATGACGAGAAATGAGACAAAGAGCAAAACAATAATCAACATGTTAACACATATTTTTTGGGGGACAAGGTACATATACTAAGAGAATTGTGATCTCTTAAAATTTAAATTAGTGAGATAAATTAAATTCACTAAAATCCGTCTGGCACTATATGGTACTATCCCCTATATCTCTATTCAGAATTATAAATCGTGGTTTCGTAAAAAAAAGGTACTATGATTGATTAATTATCATAGTATTGTATACTATTAGTTTAGAAATTTAAATTACATCTATGTGTATTCGTTTTACTATATTTTACACTTTTTTAAGAGGAATTCCTCAAAACACCACCATTTTAGTTTTCTTTCTAAAAATACCACTAATATCAAATTATTGTTCATAGGTATAGAATTTTAAATCTTTGGTTTGGGTTGACTATTTTACAATTTAGGGTTTAGTATTTATGGAGTAGGGTTAGGATAGGGTTTAGTGTTTAGAATTTAGAATTTAAAGTTCAAAAATTTAAAAAAATTATTTGATTTTAGTGGTATTTTTATCCTGAAAACAAAAATGATGGTATTTTAGAGAATTGCTTTTTTTAAAAAAATATATATGATCTAATACAGTAATACTAGTATAAAATAATAGTTCTCTTGAACTTCCCATAGTTTGAATTCAAAAAATGAGAAGACAAGTAAACATCTCCAATGCAATCATCGCGCCCACAAATAATATTGAAATGCATCCAACTTTTGTTCTTTTATTTTTATTTTTGTAGCATTGATCTCTTAACTTTAGCAGGTTTACTACTATAAACATGCAAGCAGACAACATAATTACAACTTGCATTATTAAAATAAATAAATTCAAGTTGCCTTTTCAATTTGATGTCCTTAAATTTGGAGTTTGCCAATTTGCTATGGGCCATTCCCAGTTGCCCCATTGGTTGGCTCATCTTCCAAAAACATTTTTCAAATAGAACAAATACAATGTTAATACTTTTGTTTGCTTACAATTTAATCAACCATCTTTCTCCAATCTCCACAGATAATGTGGGTTCCAATATAATCTTCAAATGACTATACGAAAAGTGTTTACCCTTATGAATAAACGTGTAATTATTAAAAATGCAAATAATTTTTTTTTTTACCATGCAATAAATAATTTAATTGTTACCATACTTAAGTTCTTAATTAGATTATATTTTAAATTTCTTATTATTACATCCACATTTAGAAGGTTAACTAGATATAAATTATTGCAAAAAATACCTTTTTCTTAATTAAAAAATTAAACTCTTTTATTTTTCGGCAAAATAAACAAATTTTTATTTAAAGCTGTAAACAAAACTCGTCTTGCCTCTGTGTGGAGGAGACACAATCTTTATAAATGCATCCCAATATATTACCAAAAGCTTCCCAAACAATTAAAAATTTAACTCCTTCCGGATTGAAGGAAAAAAGCTTAAATTTTTTTTGTGGGTTTAAAACATAAACTCTCAAGATCTCCAAATAAATGTCTGAAATTTTTCGTAATGGAAGTGTGATTAAGGTAAGATATATGTGTTTATGATATATTTTTGACATCATGTTTAAGATCCCGTCAGACATGTTAGGGAGATCGTAAAGATATGCCTCAATTATTTATGATGAAACTTTTTTCTTAGGCACATATTCCTAATAGTAAATAGAAACATATGGCCTTGGGTAAAAGACAAAGCACATATGACCATAATTCTAACACAAATATATATATTTTTCCTAACTTAAATCCAATTGTACATGTATTGAAATTTTACTAGCAAACAATTGTTTGCTACAAAGTCTCTTTTTCCAATATAAAAGTGTTTGGCCTGTAAAGCTTGGCATCACATGTTTGGTAGCTACTGATTTTTGAAAGCGACCAAAATAGTAAAAGTGACTTTGTTTTAGTTCTATGATAAATTTTTAATTAAATTTTCATATTTAATACGAAAACTAAATGGTAATCCGCCGCCAAACTTTATAATCAAGATAAGTACAAGTAGAAAATAAATGGCGTGCGAAGACACGAATTACAAATTACAAATACAACTTTTTGGAACTGTGATGCAAAAAAGTAACTAAAACCTAATCCTATTGACTATATTGACTTCCATTGATCCTTTAGTGATTCGTTTTTCTGTAGACACTTTCTTTCTGCTTATAAATCTTTATATCAAACAGCACTTTACTAAATAGAGTTTAAACCATCATTAAACAGAAAAAATAAAGATTCTTCCACAAGTTTTCAGACAGGAAAAAATAGGTTCAAAACAAAGAAAACCATCACAAGTTTTCTTATAATCGATTTTTTCTTTTACTGTTAGAAACAGTCCTTGTTAGAATATTCATTATCGAAAGTGACGATGATCAACATTACTGTATGTATAAACGTTATAAACCTTTATAGTTTATATTCATTGAAAACTGATTCTAAATAAATAAAAAAAACATAATTATTCACATACTATCAAATACATCATCTTTTTCTAAAATTCATTTTATCGAACAATCTTCCTAAACATGGTATATTTAACGATTTGAAAATTGCAACTCTTCCATTAAAATTCGAAAGCCCGATCATTGCCTATATTCTCAAACTGGAGTTAAAGAGTTCAATCCCGTTCATAAAGCCCTAACTGAGCTGAATTAAGCCGGATATCTTTTTTAAGCCCAATGCAATTCGTAAGCTCATTTACCTTAGGCCTTTTTTCTTTTCCCTCAAACTAACAGATCTTACTTTTTTTCTATTTAGAGAAATTTACTTTTAATTCCCAAAACGAAGGTTACAAAGAAAAAATAGCTAAACCAAGTAGCGGAATATATAGCAAAAAAACCCTATCTTTTATAATTAATCTTTATACTGCTATAGCTTTGTCACATGTACGGACTGTCTCCGGTCTGTGTAATGGCAGAGATCCCAACAAACAAATTTAACTAGAAATAAGAATATCTTTGGAAGAAAAAAGAGAATTTACAGCCAAAAGCAGCTTGAGCAGGTCTGCAGGTGGTTCCCTTGTGCTTCTTGGTATGGAGTTAAAATGTAAAGGCCAAGCAAAAACAAGTACATAAATTCGTCCGTATGTGATTAAAGTGTAAAGGAATAGTCCGTATGTGTGAATTTCAAGGCTCTTGTCTCATAATTGGCTAGAAATAACTTGACACTTTTTAACTTAGCCATAGTTTGGGGCCAAAATCGATAATGGGCTTAACAAACAACTCAACAATGGCCCAACACAAAAAGCCCATGGACGCCGCATTCCAATAGTAGTAATAAAGAAACAAAACCGACTAAATTAAAGAGCGTTGAGCAGGAGACAAGTCATGTTGCTTGAAGGTTTCTATCCCAAATATTGAAGTTTAGATGTCCCTCTGACAAAGAAATGCAATGCACTCTACGCATTCAGATTTCATTTTGATGTGATATGAACTATATCATATGATTGTCTTATCAAATCACGTTATCTTCTTATAGTATGGGGTCCCATCTTATGTATACTCGAGTCCTCAAATTTGTGAACAGTGAACAACCCATTTAACCATGTCCTTGTTCTATTAAAATAGCCGATAATATCTTTAGATTTTCCTTATAGTAAGGCCAATATATCATATTGTCAACAAAAACAATATATCCATATATTCATATGTATTCGTTCTTTTGGCAAAACTAAAGCAAGGACTTTTACTAGATAGAAAGAATAGATCTGCTTTAAATTCAGTTTCATGATTTTACACTGAATCTGAATTTTAAAATCGACTTGCAGTAGTCATTAGTGAATCATATAAATAAATCTATTGTAGTTAACTAGTTATATTCCTTGACTGCAATTCTGTCTCCATGAGATTCTTTTCCGAAAGAGGAAAAATTAACTTATAAAAAAATAAAATAGAAATAATTAAAATTACATTTTCTCTAAAGTTCAAGTTTCAAAGATATGAACTTTGTCCCCAAGCAATGTTTGCATTATTTGCCATGCCAAACTTTTCCAAGGCACATGAAACAGTTAGATTCGTCTGAATATAGTACGATACATAATAGTATTTAAATCAAACGATTTACGACTTAGGAAGAGACATCAGGAATAAGTTGGTTCACAATTAATTAGCACATTAATTTAGTAATTTACATATAGTAATCTTATCATCTGAGAACTTTACCATTATCAATTATGTCTTCTATATAACTAATGATGGTTGTCAATTAGTGAAAAAAAAATGATTGTCAATTATATACACCATCGGCTTTACTACATTACCAAAATAAGCATAATAAACAAAGGTAATGTGTTTGACAAAAAGAGAAGGTAATGTGTTGGATTGAAAAATCATCACATATTGAAAGCAACTTGAGACACACATAGATATTTATATACATGTAAATGAGTTGAAAAAAATGTTACAAAAAAGAATATCAGATTTATTTCACAAAATACATAGTGCAAAGTAAATAATACAACACAGTTACACAGTATATCATTTATTGATTAAGAGGAACCCCCAACAATGAAAAAGTCAAAGAAGTGACAAAAAAGGTCTTCCCCTTGTTCATGTGAGCTTCCAAAATCCTAATTGTATCGAGTATATAAAACCTTCAATTATATGATAGTCAAATGATCCAAAAAAAAATTATAGTATATAATCGTATCCGTCGTCAATTCTCTCCAAGCAACAAACAACTTGAAATAAGAAATTACGAC